>RJWM01007310.1:0-38945 GCA_004363535.1 Dasyprocta punctata
AAAAAATAATGAATCAAAATGTATTATCTAGACTGATGTCTTTGATGTTTCTAAATGGGGACAATAAATATTCTCTAGGTCAAATTTTGCTACGTGAATTTATTGAAATTTTATCTTCAGTTATATTTATTTTGTCCATTGCTGTAACTAGTATAATTGCTATAACACTTTATCAATATCATTTTATTTCATAGTCAGATTACAGAAGTTTCCAGGACAGTCACTGACTTCTACAATTCATTCAAACTCAAGATGTTAAATCACTCTCTCAAAGTCAGTATCATGGGCATCAAATGCTTCTTCTCATTTTCCTTCTACTATGGTAGAGCTGACACACCAATATAAAGACAAATTTTTTGCTACCGATTCAAAAACAAAACTAAAAAACATTCATTTAACGTGTATTTACCTATTGAATATTAGCTATGTTTCCTGGTTTCCTACAGGTTGATCTGTGAGCACAATCCAAAGCTACAAGATGATTTTTAAATGTTTTTCAGCAGTGTGTTTGCAAGAATGTGTTAATGGTTGAGAGGGAGTCCCTTTCTAAATGCTAATGACTGCTGTGACTGTTCTTAGCTGCTCTGGGCCTAAGTTGACAGCTGAATCAGCTAAAAGGAACTGCAGTGACAGAAGAGAAAAGAAGCTACTGTTATCTTTTGCAGATCTTTATTTTAATTTGATGTAGAGGTCCTGATAACACTGCAGAGTTAGGAGTACTTTAGGAATCTAGGAAATTCTAAAAGGGAGGCCTAAGGGAGATTAAACCTGCTATTCAGAGGAAAAATCCCGTTTATGGATAAAGTTAAGCACAGGACATTTTGCAGTGTAATGGGGACAGGAGGAGTCTGTCTCCTGTCAACCTCTTGGCCTTATGATTCCAGCATGTAGGCATCAGATACTGAGTTTTCCTCATCAAAGCAAGATTCCACTTAAGTGAAAATAATAAAATTAAAAGATTTAAGAATCAACAAAAGAAAAGCAACATTAACATGATGAATCTTTCCTTACTGTCAAACATTTATGTAATACCTCATAAACACTCATGTTTTATAAAAAGTACAGCATTTTTTCAGCTATTATGATGAAATTTGGACCCAAGACTCAAGAAAAATTAAAAACAATGATATACCATTTTCATTCTAAGGAGATCCTTATTCTGAGTAGATGGATGTTTGTTACATTTTAAGGTTTTTTGGGGGGGGCACTTTTTCTTTGTTCAGAAGCATTTTATTCATTGTCTAGATAAAGGAAAAATTGAAAACACTTTTTGCTTTTAATTACTGCTACTCTGCGATTTCTGCCCTTCCTTTTCCTGCTACTTTTCTATGGCCTCACCATTAAAACAATAAAGAAAAAGAAGATGACTATAGTGTTCGTGCAAAATATCACCAAACAACTCCACCTTCCCAAACCTGTGCTCTGGACTGGCTACAAAATGGGACTGGGGAAGGAAAAAGGAGGAGAGAGATTGCAAAATATGACCTGGTAGCACACTGTGGGAAATGGTGCTTGGCTCTCTCTTAGGCCAGAGTTCTTGTCTCATAAAAGATTTGCAGTTTTCATCCTGTCACAGAACAAATAGAACCATGACTGTTGTTTCACAATCTCCCTAGTCGATTGCACATACTGATTGCATGGTTCTTGTTCTATCACATTTTTAGAATTTGCAAATGTTTCTTCCTCTGGGACATCAGGATGTTGTCTTGGATTTTTTTTTTTTTTTTCTAAGTGGGAGAAAGGATAGTATAAGAACAAAAGTAGATGGGAAAAGAAGGACAGGAGTGAGCTACATGTCCAAGGACTTGAAAGAGAGGCCACATAACATGCTCAAGAATAATTTGCTCAGGCAACAGTGAATGAGGGATTAAAATGAAAGAGGTCAAGCTCAAGAGTTCAGAAGAGAAAGCATGATCAGAACCTTCACAAGCCTGTTAAAAGTTTGGGTTTTTATTCTCAAAAGCATAGAACGTTACTGAAAGGGGTGGTAGATTGCGTTGCTGGCCACCAAATAGTATGGTTTCTGTTCCTCCAGGGTACCTCCCTCCAGGATGACTGTGTATTCATTCCCTGTTGAACTCAGAAGAGACTCTGTGATTTGCTTTGGCCAATGGAATATATGTGTTGCTTTCAGGCAGAAGCTTGATGAACCAGCATGAGGGCTACATTTTTTCTTTTCTCTCCGCTCTAATCAGCAACATCCCAAAGTACACTGCTTCATCACCTTGAATTCCAAAGTGAAGTTTCTGTGGAGCAGAACCATAGACACACCGTGAACAAGCAATAAAATGTTGTTGATGAAAGATAATTAGATGCCCTAGGTCATTTTTACTAAAATATTACTTAACTTACTCTGCCATACAGATGGTTTTATGAGGCCTAAGAGAACATGACTCTCTTAGCCCATTATGCTTGGTATAACAAAAATAGCATGGACTAGATAATTTAAACATCAGAAATTTATTTGTCACAGTTCTAGAGGCTGGAAAGACCAAGATCAAGATGACAGCAGATCTTGGATCTGCTAAGGGTCCAGCTCCCGGTTTGCAAATGGTTATGTTCTCTGCTGGAGAGAAAAGAGGGAGGAAATCTCTTTTTACAAAGGCACTAATCCCATACGCAAAGCTCCATCCTCATGACCTAACCGTTTCCCACTTCCAAATACCATCACATTGGGATTGGGCTTTAAATATACACATTGTGGGGAAGCACAAACATTCAGTTCATGTATTAGTTACTTTTCCATTATTATAATGAAAAACCTTGGATAATAAATTTAAGAAAAAGAAAGGTTTGTTTTGATTCCCAGTTACATAGATTTCTGGCCATGGTTGGTTGGCCCTAGTGATTTTGGGCCTGTGGCAGAGCAGACCATAATGGCTGGGATACATGGTAAGACAAAGCTGTTTACCATATGGCAGCCAATGAGCAAAAAAGAGAGGAGAGAAGGGAGGCCAGGGTACCAATATTCCCTTCTAGTGCATACCTGCAATGGCTTAACTTCCTTTTACTAGGCTCCACTTGCTAAAGTTTCTATCACTTCCCAACAGCACTACGGTATAGGGAATGAGCCTTTAATGCTCCAGTAGACCTTTGGGGGATACTTATACAAACCATGGTAGTCTGTATCAATGATGAAATTTATATTCTGAAAAGATGAGTAACTACTATGCAGAAAGTAGATTGAAAGGAAATCAAGCTGCAAATATGTAGCTATATCCAGAAACTATTTAGGAAGTAAAATTTTTAGAGCTAGATGATTGATTCAGATTCTTTGGGAGGAATGGAAGGATAGAGAAATGGGGCAATGCCTATGTTTCAGGTGTATATTTGTAAATTATGATGAAATGGCTACAATTAAAGAAAGATAATACTTGAGGGAAAGATCATAAAGTTAGTTTAGAACATGTTAAATTTGAAATGCTTTTGAGACAGCCAAATGAGGTTGTGAAGATCATTGGCTACAGGTACAACACTCAAAGGACAGGTCCCTTTTTTTTTTTTTTTTTTTTTTGCGGCACCGGGGATTGAACTCACAACCTCGCACCTGCCAGGGCAGGCGCTTAAGGCACTGAGCCAAACTCCCGGCCCTGGTTTTTTGAGGCAGGGTCACACTATGTAGCTCAGGTCGGCCTTATGCTCGCATTGTAGCCCAAGCCGGCCTCGAACTCACAACGCTCCACCTACCTCAGCCTCCCGAGTGCTGGGATTAAAGGCGTGCGCCACCACGCCCAGCTAAGGACAGGTCACTTTAAATATAAAACTTTAGAAACTACTAAAATACAGATGGTAATTATAAATAGCAGGAAGTTTGCCTTGATAGATAGTAGAGTAAAACAGAGGGAGAAAAAGGAGAGAGAGAGAGAGAGTACTTTTTCATAACTAATATGGAGAAGTCTCATGATTTAACATCTGGATGATAAACTCTCTGGTATTAACGAGGCCCAAGAGAGGAGAGAAGGGAATCAAGAGACTGTGGTGTCTTAGAAGCCCCAGAAGACAAATTTGGTTTTCAAGAAGGTGGGGGGATTAATAGCATTAAATTTGCCTAAAACTCAAGAAAGGTGAGAAGCCTCAAAGCTCCATTTGACTTGGTAATACGAAGGTCACCAGTGGCCTTTGTCCAAGGCGGTTGTTGACAGAATGATGAAGCAGAAGCGCTCTGGTGTGGTGCTATACAGCCTTCCAGTGTTTCTGATAGCTGTGACCCAGGGCAAGGTGAATGAAAGGTGTGGGTGCTTCATGCATGGCACCAGAAGGACCAGTCTCTTAATGCACACATCCTACGGCTGAGGCTCATTGACTTGAGTCTGTGAATGCACAGGAACTTGCCTGCCTATTTCTTTCTTTTTTTTTTTTTTTTTTTTTTTTTGCAGCATTGGGGATTGAATTCACAACCTCACACCTGCCAGGGCAGGCGCTTAAACCACTGAGCCAAACTCCCAGCCCTGGTTTTTTGAGGTAGGGTCGCATTATGTAGCTCAGGCCAGCCTTGCACTCCCGTTGTAGCCCAAGCCGGCCTCGAGCTCACAATGCTCGTCCTACCTCAGACTCCTGAGTGCTAGGATTAAAGGCGTGCGCCACCACGCCCGGCTTGTCCTGCCTATTTCTTACACCTTCTCCAGAAAGAGTATACCCCCAAACCATAACAAAACCATTACTTAATATCATTTTGTGGGTACTTAGGAAAATACTATGAAATACAGATACTATGATAATCAGTTATGAAACTAAACAAACTCAACAAGTTTATTCATATTAATGTAATTTAATGAAAAGAAAGTACCGAAATGCACACACAATGTAAAAAAAGAAAAAAAATTTTTTGGTTGGTTAAAAAGCACATGTAATCTTGCTTTCAAGTTGGAGTACTTTTATTTTTGGATGGAAGAAGAATCCACCCTTCTTATTTTTCTTAATTTCTGGTGCAGATTGCTCATACAAATATTGTGGCTGCATATTTCTAGTTTATTCAGTTATAGAAATATGAATCTTATTGTCTTTTTATAAAACTCATTGTTTGCTGAATCCCCCTTTAGAACTGTCTTGAAACCTCAGCCTTTTCTCTCTCTCCCAAGCCCACCACCACAAACAGTGTCATTGCCTCATGCCTCAATGTCTGCTCCTCCCCAATTCATTCTGCACAAGCATCAGCCATAATCTGATCCCAGAAATCTTTGTTTTAGTCATGCCTCTGCCTTTTTAAGTACTCGCAATGGCTTCCCACTTCCCATCTCATGAAATACAAAGTCCTCTACTTAGAAGCTATGACTTTACACAATCTGTCCCCACTCGACTCATTCCATTATTTTATTTAACTGATTCCTAAAGTAAACCCCCTGCTTTCATCTGGCAGGATCAGAACCAGGTTCTCCTACTGCTATTTGTCCTTCCATCTAGGATTTTGCGCTTCCCTCCCCATTGGCTGAAATGTTCTCTGGTAATCACTTTACCTAACCAAATCCCTCCCATTCTCCAAGGTGCCAGCAGGAAAAATCTAAACATAGAAATTGTGAACTTTCTATAAGATATTTGCCAATAAACAACTAATTTTGGGGAGACATTTTGCAAGGCTTACTTTTCATATAAACTCTTTCCTACTCAGAATAACCTTTTAAAGTAAGCAACATTTGCAAGTGATGAGACTACATTAATTTACGCAGAGCCTCTAGAATAATGCCTGCCCATATGAAGGATGCAATCAGTGTTGATGTCATTCTGCTTATTAGAAAGATTGAGTCACTTTCCCAGGTCACACAGGAGAAAGTCCAAGAGACAGAATTCAAACTCTGTCTTTAGAGCTCCCCTCCCACTTACCTTGCAGAAGGCAGGTTGCATCTTGCCAAACTTGCTCTGCTAATCCAGTTGACATGGATTTCTGCTGTCTACATTTCTCAGTAGATAGTGTCTACTCTGTTCTGTTTCATACTTGATGGCTTCTTACTTATTTTACTTTCTCTTCAGTAAATATCTTACCTCTACGGCTATACTACAAGTCACTCAAGAGTGAAGGTTAGTAGTGGCTGATAAATGTTTCACAACCAGCTCTCAAGGAGGAAAAGGAGGTTGTTTCAGTGTTTGCTGACTTCAGTGGTATAAATACACCTCCCATGGCCAACTCAAAGATATCAAAGAGAAGTTAACCAACTCAAAATTCCTGAAATTTTAACAATCGCTCTTGTAAGTTCGTGCAAGTCCTCTGCTATCACACCTTTGGTACTAAGGATTGTATCTCATACTGTATTCCCTTGTATCTTTCTTAGTTCTAAAGACAGTGCTGAACAAACAGGATGCATGACCGCATATCTGGAGCTTCTGTTTCAAAGATGCAAATTGCACATAAACATTTACTGTACTTAGAATGTTTCCCAAAATCCCACTGAGATGATGATACACAATAACTAATAATCCATAATAGTGCATAAACACGAAAGGGTGCCAATCGCCAATTAGAAAACTTGAAAAATTTATGAAAGGAGAGAAAGCAGATGGAATACTGTTGATGGACAACCCAGAGAAAACCACAACTGAAACAAGCATGGTGAGGGTTGCTCTGGCAAAGGGAACCTGCTTCTCAGGGATCCTTATGGAGTGTGCAGCTAAAGAGGAGGGGGTTGCAAGCAATCAAGGTAACTAAATAAAGGATTAAGAACCATGAGCCAGTCTGCTGCACACATATTTTCTACATATTTTGAGTTTTGTGTCCCCAGCTAAGGGTTTCAGAATGGCCTTCTAAACGAACAACAATGTTTCTCTGTAGAGGATCTTTGAGGCTAGAACAATAGAACACATTGTGCTAACTTTGAACTTCCAAAATTACCTGTTGGCAGCCTCCCTAAAGTAAACTCTGTTCACCACCATAACCCCAGCTCCTAGCTCAGGGTATGGTGTGAAATAGACACCCAATACCTTTTTAGTGAATGACTGAAAGAAGGCTATAGCTTGTGAACAAATAAATGACTTCTTAGGTAACATGACAGACTAGGCAAATGCAGAGACATTCTGGATTATACAACCAACAAAAAATTTGTCCCAGCAGCCAGTGTGGAGAGGAAGGGAAAGAAATCACCAAGTGCCACACACACACAAAAATACCAAAAGACAGGTGATGAAGCTTCACTGTGCAGTCCACCCCCTTGACACTGGGAATGACCATGTGGCACATGATAGGGGAGACATCCTTGTTGCTTTCTTTTCCCCTTTCCTATCCGGACCATTTCTGTGAGGCTAGAAGCCAATCAGCCAACTCTCCACCATAAAACAACCAGAGGGATACACACCACACCTTGAGGTTGGAGGAGCAAGAAGACACAAGGCACTTGAGTAAAATGTTGTAGACAGCATGTTTCCTGTCCTGCTGTTCCTACTGTCAACTTTCCTGATACGTTAGAAAATTAAAACCTTACCAAGTCAGGTCACTGTAATAAAGTTTGGTTGCATCCCTAAATGATGTACTGCTTACCTGAGAACCTGGGCAGTAGTAAAACATGTTTAAGAAATGGAGTCTCCAGGCCTAGGATAAATAGATAGAAGACATAATAGATAGATGAATAGATAGATAGATAGATAGATAGATAGATAGATGCTGAATGTATACTATTTACTTGATTTAGGAATTCTAAATTGAGAAATAACAAATTAAAAACTAACCAGGACATTTGATATCTCTACAGCCCTAGCAGTAAAACTGTCCATTCACTTCGTAGAAACTCTTTTACATACCCTGGGAAGAAAAATAAAAGTAAGTTCCCAATTAGAAATTACAAGGTCTGGGGAAAAATAAAGAGCCATGAGGCAGAATCAACAGATAAAGCGAATGAAAGAATCAGCTCTCAAAACAAAAAAAAAAAAAAAAAAAAAAAAAAAAAAAAAAAAAAAAAAAAAAAAAAAAAAAAAAAAAAAAAAAAAAAAAAAAAAAAAAAAAAAAAAAAAAAAAAAAAAAAAAAAAAAAAAAAGAAAGGAAGAAAAGAATCAGCCCTCAGAAAGCTACATGCAGAAGAACACCAAAAGAATCTTTGAAATAACTATACCATGAGATATAAACAGAGGCTATAATCAAATCATAATGAAAAGAGAAGACAATATAAAAGCAGAACAAACAACTTTTAAAAAGAACCAAATTAACCCTTATAAATGAAAAGGTCATTAAAATTAAAAAAAAAACCCAGTGAACAGAATAATGAGTAGACAAGACAAAAGTGAAGAAAGAATCATAAAGCAGAAAATAGATCTGAGGAGATTTCTTAAAATGCAGGACAGAGAGAAACTATGAAAATGAAGCAAAGAAAGCAGACATGGTGGCTCATGCCTATAATTCCAGCACTTGAGAAGCTGAGGCAGGAGGATCACTGCAAATTCAAGGCCAGGGTGGGTTACAAGTGAGTCTAAAACTAGCGTGAGCTACAAAAAAAAAAAAAAAAAAGTGGCAAACAGCTTTGGGAAACAGATTGAGAAGGAATAATGTAAATCAAATAGATATTTCAGATAGAATAAAGAACAAAGAAAAGAGGCAATATTTAAGAAAATAACAGTTGAGAAATTTTCAGAACTAAAGAAAAACATAAACAAGCCTTCAGGTTTGGAAGCATACAAAGGACCTAACAGTATAAAAATTATTATTTCACAATTCAATACCCTATGATGAAACTTCAGAATGTCTATGGGAAAGAGAAAAATCTTAAGAGCAAATAAAATACAAAAGCACATCTCTTGAAGTCAAAAAGCAAATGACATCCAATTAGACTATCATCAAACTTGTCCCCAGTCACAACAAAGAAACAAATGGCATTTTCTCATGATGACAACAAAACATAATTTTCATCCTAGATCATTCTCTTTCTATACCCAGCTAAATTTCCATTCTAGACTAAGAATGAATAAACACATTTCAAGTCTACAATCTTGATACAGTTCCTCAAATCTGTCTTCTGGTTTATGGACTCTTTCTTCACTTTTGTATCATTTATTCATTACCTTTTCATTGATATGTTAATTTACCACTTAGTGGCCTTCCAAAAGTCCTATCAAAGGGTTTACTTTGGCAAGAAAAACCAGTGAATCCAGAAGAAAAAAGTATAGGGCAAACTCCAAGATGAAATACAGAAATTTGTAAATATATTTTCAAATTAAATAATTTATTATTAATCGTAAATACTGAACTAGTACCATGGTGGTACATGGCTGTAATTTCAGCTCTCTGGGAAGCCAAGGAAGATGAATCACAAGTTCAAGTCCAGCCTGAACAAATTTGTGACTCAGCAAGACTCTGTCTTAAAATAAAAATAAGTAAAAAGGACTAGGGATGTAGTTCACTGCATAAACTCTGGGTTTAACTCCCAGTCACACACACACAGACACACGCACATCACACAACACTACTAATAACTAACGATAAGACTTTAAAAGTAATGTAACACTAAGATACAATAACAACATCCAAAGAAATGTGAGTTAAAGAGTCATAAAGTCCTAAAGAAAATAGTCATATTGACTTCACATTCTTGGAGAATTTTAGAAGCTAGTTGCGTAGCTCAGTGTTAGAGCAAATGCTTATCATGGGTGAAGCCCGTAAGTTCAATTTCCAGCACCTAAATAAATAAATAGAATTGTTTTAATTTTTTAAAAGACTGTGTAAGAGAAAATACCAAAGAAATAAGATTATGATACATAGTTCCCAAATCAAGCAAGAAAGAAAAATTAAAAGATAAAAGAACTGGGACAACTCCATGGCAGAGCACTTGCCTAGGGTACATAAGCACTGAATTTGATCACCAGCACTGAAAACAAAAAGAGCTTGAATATTGACAACCAAATAAAAAGCAGGAAACAGAATGAACAGGAAAAAAAAAAACACAGAAATACAAAATCTATAAAAATTCTAAGTCTAAATAGCCAAAAAACATAATGTTGAATGATGCATACATATATTATGTGATATGTATGTATAGTTTAAATCATGAATCATGAACAAATTACTGCTAGGGGACAAATGCATGAAGAAAATATAAAAATAAATGGAAAAAAGAGTCAGCAATTTCAGAAATATGGCTCTATCTAAAGGAGAATTGAAGAGACTAAAATTGAAAATTAGAACAAAGTGACTTCAAAACACTTTCACATCTTTTTCTATGATGTGAAACAAAAAAAAGAAAGAAAAGGATAAATGATTAGCCTTTCAGTCCAAAAACACTAATTCTACACAAACAACTCAAAAAGAAAAAAAAAAAAAAACCTGCTTTCTCAACAAATTTAAAGTACAGAGAAACAGGTAAAACATGAATAAGTATGAAATTAAATCTATGAAGGAAAATTCGCAAGCAGGTTTATGTTCCGTTAGTGGTATTGGCATTAGCATTTTAACTGCAGAAATTTCTGTGAGTAAATGAATTTAATTTTCCAAAAATATTAATATTAGAGTAAAGGATTATATGACTCCAAGGATTTTTTTAACACTCAATAGAATCTAGTATAGATATTTTAGAAGATCTTTATATTTACAAATCAGAATCATTTAACGAATTTAATAAAAACCTTTTTCTAAAGACAAATATGGTACACTAGATCACAGGTTCTCAAAATTGTTGGTCTGCAAACACCTGGTTAAAAAACTCCAAACCTGGGCCAGTGATTTAGCTCAGTGGTGTAAGTGCCTGCCTGGCAAGTGCCAGGTAGTGAGTTTGATTCCCAGGACAAAAAAAAAAAAAAAAAAAAACTCCAAACGCTGTTGAATGAATGAAAGCCTCTTTCAGACACTTCCAATTGTAGACATCTCAGGCCAAGGAGATTCTGCCACCCTCTGCTGTTTGACATTATTCTAAAGAGAAGGAAAAAGAAGAAGGGGAAAAAGATCAAACGTAGAATTGTATAAACCATTCACCTACTTTTACCTACTGGTTCTCTGTTGTTTATCACTAAGACCAAGGGTTGGATCCCAAAGAGAAATGGAATCAACTTTAAATGTAAGAATTTCTACATTTCCTCTCCTAAACAATTTTCCAGATAGTTGATCCAGACATCTAGACCACCAAACTAGAGCCGGTCATGGTGGTGCACGCCTGTAATCCCAGCACTCCAGAGGCTGAGGCAGGAGGATTGTTGCAAGTATGAGACCAGCCTGGACTACAAATTGAGCTCAGAGACAGCCTGAACTGCATAGAGAAACCCTGTCTCAAAAAGACACCCCGCCAAATAAAAAAGACCACCAGACATATCATCAACCAGTCCTGTAGAATCGTTCAGAGGCTCCAGGAGAGTCTCTGCTAGATATATGATCTCTGCCACTTCAGCCAGAGGGTAATTCTAAAATCCCATTTTCCTCAAATACTCTTTTTTCATTATGGTATAATTTACATATTATAAAATGCACATACTCTATGTAATTCTATTAATTTTGATGAAACTATACATTCATCACAATCAAGAAAATTTATCATCTGGATGAACCCAATGAAGCACAATAACATCTATTTCCAAATCTTGTATTTGAAACCTTAGAAATATTGTATTATTTGAAACTTAAAACTAATAAGAATACAGTGTCATAAATAGTACATTTTACCCCATCTATAACAATTGTTTTATTTTCCATAGTCACTTAGGTAAGAACCAGTAAATGCTATAAATCACCATAAAATAATTTGTACTTTCAGGAACAAATCTTAACATTTATACACTGAAGCAAATGATTAATCATACTTTATTTTCTTTTTAAGTGTTCTTATATAGCTACATGAATAAGCCTATACAGTTTATCTTGTGTCCTATCAGAAAAATCTGGATTAACAGCCTAGGCTGAATTCCATTCTAGTAACAGGAGTATATAGCTACAAATCGCTCTCTTTAAGTCAAAGGAAAATAACAACAAATACAGGAACACCTCACTCTGAAGTTCTTTTATTTTGGTTTAAACCTCTCTTAACAGGCTCTTTTCAAGTCTTTGGAGCATTATTAAACGATTCTACTATTGATTTTCTGTGTTCAGTACTGGTGAAAATGGAGTGACTTGCAGCACTAATAACCGAAGTCTACTCACTGTCTAAAGGACAGGTACAAAGGCAGAGGAAGCACTTGGCTTTCGCCCTACAACCGTTCTCATAACTTAGATTGCAATGCCTGAAAATAGGACAGGTGGGAAATAGGACATGGAATTCAACTCATCTCTCTTACTTAAATATAGCACTGCTGCTATTTCTGTTACTTATCTTGTGAGATTTTATGAGTATGTGTATATCTTGCTATTCAGCATAAAACTATACGCTTCATTTCTACCTCTAAAATCCAAATTTCCAAGTAATCTCTTTTAGGAAAGCATTTCTCTATTTTCAGCTTCATTCTCCATGGACCATTTGTTTGTGCTGTGGGACCGTTGAGTAAACCAGAGGTTACAGTAAGAATTCATCATGCCTGTTTCCATCTTGAAAAGAAGAGCCTTTAAGACAAAAACCATTTTTTTTAAACAGGTAACAGAAAGGAACAGGCATTTCCCATAAGACGAAAGAAAATACTCTCATAAGTTCAACCTCATAAATAATCAGGCAAATGCAAATTAAAACCACAATGAGACATCATTTCGCACCTCATTAGATTAGCAAAAATTTGTAGTCTGACAATACCAAGTGTTGATGAGGATGTAAAACTACAGAAACTTTCATACAAGTTGGTATGAGGGAGAAGGTGTCTAAAAGTAAAGCACATTGAAAAACAACTTGTGTTACCTAGCACAGTTGGTGTGTAAACCCTACATCCCAGGTATTCCATTTCTAGGAGATGTGCAGATACAAGCACAATATACTGTATGTGAGGTGATATTAAATTAGTGTTAATTTCCTTAAGTTTGATAATTTTTGAGTGAAATATCAAGAGATCTATGACTTTACAAAGGATTAGCAGAAAATATGAGAGACAAAGAAAGAGTAAATGTGGTAGAGAAGCAGGCTTTGGGGCAAGAGTGTGCTATTTTGAATCACAGTTCTGCCAATTATTAATTGTAACCTGGGGAATTTATTTAAATGCTCTATACCTCCATTTAATCATCTGAATAATGAGAATAACAATGTAGGCACTTGACAGATGTGAGCATTAAATAAAATAATTCAACAAAAGTACTTAAGCTATTGCTACTTTGTTATAAGACTTTAGTAAATGTTAGCTCTTACTTTTGTTAGCTCCACTTTGCCAGTGATGTAAATTGAGACTCAGTAACTTGTTCAGTCACATAACTGGCTGTTGGTGGTTGGCAAAAGAAGAGTAGAGCTGCAGGAAGCTCACTGACTTAGCAGCAGAGAGAGCTATGCAAGCAATGTTTGCAACAGCGAGATACCCTGAGACCAAAAAGGGCCCATCAACTGCAGGACTGACAACTGAATTGTGTTTCTACAGCAGAACGCCATACATCTATAAAATGCATTAACAGGAAAAATATTTTTAAATTAAGTGAAATTAAAGGCTGTTATTTTATCCTGAAAGATTTTCACTGTCCCAGCAACAAAATGTTTGGTTTAGTATGTCTGCTAAGAGTGAGAAATTACTGTTTAGATGTTCAACAGGTAAATAAAACAAAAAGTAGTCGTAAGTCAAAGAAATATTTCTAGAGTGAACTAATTTGCAGCCATTGAAATAGTGTTTTTAAATGAATGTTTAGTGATGTGGTACAATGCTCACTATACAATGTTACATTTTAAAACAGAGGTTCCAAGGTTGAATGAATAGTAATGATAGGGCACTGGCCTAACATGAGGAAGCTCCTAGGTTCAATCCCCAGCTTCGCAGAAAAGGAAAGTAGATCCTAAACTGTATTTATAAGTATATATTCATGTACATTTTATGCACACATATATGATACATATATAATATGAATGTATACATACATATGAGGTGATACATAGAATGATATGGTAACTGTACTAATATCATTGAAGAATATTGCAAATTTATATAGCAAAATTTTTTTAAAATTAAAAGTGGATTTCTCTTAAAGGAGAAATGGGGAATGATTCCCTTCTCCTTTTCTCTTTCTCACCTGTAATCTATATTGTCTCCTATTTCCATAGTGTAAGTGTAAAACAAGTAACTCTGAGAGCCATTTGGCAGGATCTGAACAAATTGCAGATTTTGCACTTAAAATTTAGAAATGTTTCCACTCTTCAGTGAAAATCTTCGCGTGTACACAATGAGACATGAATAAGAAGGTTTACACATCAACAAAAACTTATGGGCATGGGACACAGGCAGCAGTTACAAGGAAGGAAGCGGAGCTACTGCAACCAGTGTAGATATTTCGCAATACATCATGCAGAATAACATATCTGACAATTGTAGAAATGTAGCTGCAATATATCATTTTATATGAAGATTCGAAACATGCCATACAACACTGCACAACATATTGCTTGTGTGTACACTCATATGCAGTAAAAAATGTTTAGTTCATGGGAATGATAAGCTCCAAATGCACGGTAATCAGTCCTTATCTCTGGAATGTGAAGAAGGGATGGAGATAGGGAAGGGGTCCTATGCAGCAGGAGCTCCTGGTACCTCTGTAATACTTTATGTGGAGCTGGGTACAGGAGTACAGATGTTTATTATATAATTCTCTGGAGCTGGGTTTTTTTTTTTTGTATGCTTGAAATAGTTCATAATAAAAAGTAGTACTCATATAATGAAATAAAATTTCAAAATTAAGTATGTCGCTAGTTATGTATTTAATTGAATCATGGACTTTTGGAATAATTTTAAAAAATATTTTTACATTTTTATTTTTGGAAAAGCAGGATTTCCAAACCAGAAAATTTAATTTCTACAAAACGGAAACGATTTTTAATGAGAATATTTGATTATAATTATTAAACAATTTTGTTTAAAATCCAAACTATCCACTACAGAGAAAACTAAGGCATGTTTCGTCCTCCTTAAAAAATACATTATTTTAAAAAGGGAGGATACTGAAAGACATTAAACCTGTAAAAGTGGTAGTCACTTTATTTTTCCAGCATATTCTGAACTGAAGGGGTATTTTATGGCTCCGAGCAGCCCCTGGGTTACTGACGTCGCTTGTAGTCTTGGCACAGCTAACGAGCAGCACAGCCTGGCTTGACGGCATCAGAAGGCACAGTTACACATTAGTGCATGGTATGACTGTTTCGTCAGTGAAATGGATTTAAACTGGTTTAAAAGAAGAAAAAGGAAGCATTCGATGCACTCCACGCTTTCCCTTAAGTATACTGCACCTTCAAGTCATGCTGCATTTTGCATCCCTCAGACCTCGGAAACACCGTTTAAATTGTGTACATAAATCATTTCATCCTGCGTGAAATATATCTGTCTCTTCCGGGTTACAGAAGGAGCGACCAGTGCCCAGGGACTACACCCGGAGGCAAGGACCCCAGCCCAGCAACCATCACAGGGAAGAGTTGCCAGGGCCTCACTCTGTCTTCAAGGCCAGAGTGCATGGACGACGTTTTTATCGTTTCTGTTGCCCACCCACCACAATCTTTGGGTTTTAAACTCTAGTTTAAAAGACTGGAAAATTCTGCCTCCTGACCACACATCTCAGCAGTTCCGGCGCGTGGGAACTAGGATTACAGGAGCGGAAAGGATCTTCAAAGGGGAACGAAGTAAGGCTGGAGCCCTACAGGGTCACAAAGCCTGAAATAACAAAGACCTGAGTGGATCGTTGTGTGCTCCCGGCTAGCGGGCTTGCCCTCCATAAGAGAATCCATCGTGGGCTCGCGTAACTCACAAACCCGTTTTGCGCCTCTGAGATGCAACTCGATCAACAGTTTTGTTTACAGCCGAGCACCCGGGGGAGACACACACCAGTGCCCGCGTTCCGGACGCGTCCTCCGCAAAGCCAGGCGGCGCGGGGGGCGGGCCCTGGCCGGGAAGGGCTGTTGCTCAACCTCACTTCTCCCTGCCGGCCCAGCTCAGCTGGAGGAGGCGCTGGGGACGAGTGGAACTAGTTCATGTGTCAGCTGCCTGCGATCTGGCCAAGGAGGGCCGGGCAGGAAGCGGCGGCCCTGCGAAAACACCCAATGTCTGCCGGGTGCAGACCAGGACCACCGTACGTGTGCACCGAATGTCTCTGCTTGTGTAATGACAGCCTGCAAGGAACACAGATGATTTCCAAACCCAAACCCTGTCCCCAGTCCCAACGCACATACACACACACACACACACACACAACACCCCATAGGTCCAAATAACACTTTTCCCTGGGAAATGCTTAGTAGCTGAATTCAGCGGGAAGAAATCATTCAAAGGCAGCCTTGCTCTGGGCCCTCCCTAGGGAGAAGAGAAAGCTCTGCCTCTAAGACTGCTTGGAAGCTTCCATCCTCCTGGGCTCTCGAGTTTTGCCCCTCCCCTTAGACTAGGCCCAAAATCTCTCCATGCTTTTGGGCCTGGCTTTTTCAGTTGTTGAAAGGGCTACCTCTAACATCGGAGATCACGAAATTGCTTTCCAGTCAAAAATAGTGGCATCTCAGCTTCAGAATTAAACTCCATACCTAATGTGACAGAGTCCCATGCTGATCCCCCAAAACTAACTCCAGGAATCCTCGAATAACTAAATGGGGTTGCCGCTCACATTTCCAGAGAAAGGTTTATATATGTTGTGCTGTTCCTGAGAAGTCACACAGACCTGATTATTGCCATGTTAGCTATTTAAACTTCAAGTGCCCATACATAGGTGAATCAGAGCCAACTTCACCCCTGACGCATGATCTTTATCGTGCACCATTATCCACGAACCATTTTCATTTTCTCCTCTTCCTACTTTTCTCTTCCTGGTCTTTCTACCTCTCTTTGATAGGGTTACTTGTTTCTAGATTCTGAAAGGCCAAAGGGGAGGAGGATTTAAGGCCCGCAAGCAGGGGAAATCCTATCAGGAAAGAAGGGCAGAGCCGGGAACTTCCGTACTTGTGCCGCCGCGGAGTTAATGTACTACGAGAACCAGCTGCGTCGGGTCTGGGCATGCTTTTCTGTGCTATAGCGTGCACACCGTTTTTTTTTTTTTTTTTTAGGTCATTTTAACTTCAGTAATCTTTGGTGCCCCCGAAGGCAAGTAGCACACCTGAATCGTAAAGCTTCAGATGAGCTAAGTTCAAAGTTTTATTTTCCACTTTTAAAGCCCTCTATAAATTAGGGCAAAGGTAGTTGGAGTCCAACCTCCTGCTGTGGCGTACCTCTGGGATTATTGAGGTTGGCTAAGCAATCTGCTCTTGAGAAACCAGGTGTAACGAAACCTGGTTGGAGGGATAGGGAATTGTTTGTGGACCTTTCTCCTCCTCTGCGGCCTTTGCCAGAGTATCTCAAAAAACCTGCTAGCTAACCACCAGAGCTCGTTGGTGTAGACCTGCCTTTGTTATGCAAGTCCCGGCACACAAAACAGCCCAGCTGAGTATTTCTGGCTAAGGCTTGCATGAGGGCTGGGCCAATGTGAATTCCCGGCCCCAGGCCTGGATGGCATGGTCACTTTCCCCACCACCTTATATGTATCCAGTATTATCTTGAAAAAATGCAGCTAGGTAATTTTCAAAAAGAAGCAGTCCTCCCAGGCTCAGCCACCGATTTGAGTAGTGTCTTTAGGATGAAAGCAATAATTTAGTCAAAACAAATGTTCTGAACAAAATAAGTTGATCCTAAAGAAAGCAGTGAATTCTTAATGTTCACTTTTTCTTATCTTTATGCGGCATCATATTTTGTCTAGGCTTGCTAAAATTTTCATATCAGCAATAAAATAGTTTTTTCTAAAACACATTTGAAATTATAGTATCAAGGAGAGTGAGGATTTTTTTTTTCAACTGAACTTGGTCTATGTGCATATCTCCAGGTACAGTAGCAACCAATATGTCTGAATTGTGGCTGCAGAGATGATATTTGGTAGATCTGACTGTTTCTGCAGCAATAAATGACCCAGAAGCATTGTATGGCCTCGAGGGATCAGGGAAGGAACTTGGAATAGGGAAGATCTCTCTGGAATAGGAAAGATCTCTTAAAGTGGCTTTGTCCCAAATTCCCAGGATGCCCCACAACCACACTAAGTCCTGTTCTGGAAGATCTGTCCTGTGGAATCAAACTCTAAAGGTCAAAGGACACACAAACCCAGAAAGCAACAGTAAAAGTGGGAGGAAGTATAAACTTTTGAAGAAGCAATCCCCAATGAAATGACCTGATAGACATCATCCATGTCTTTCTTTTGGATAGACTGGAACTTGGGATGGGGGACGTAATAAAAAAATAAAAATAAAAATAAAAAAAACCTAAACAAAGGCTTCTTTCCAGGAAGAAAATAAAAAGAGGAAGCGAACCACTCTTCAGAAATAAAGGAAATCTCACACTCTGCTTTGTAAAGATCTGAACCTACTGGGAGAGAGATCCAAGGATATACCCCCCGAACTGATGTAGCTATCATACTGTTAGTTCCTTGAAGTTAGGAAAAAGCTAAAAAATGCCTGTGTCCCTCATGATTGTCCCAGTGAGCTTCCTGGCAACAGCAGCTGCTTTTCCTCTCCTGTTGTTTCCCAGTGGGAGTTCTGCATCCAGGGAGGATTCCATTCCTTTTTACTCCACAGAGTGGCTAGTCCTACAGTGCTTTATCTAAGTGGTCCCCAAATCACTTTGCTGCAGAATCGAATCCATCCTTTATTATGGGGAAAAGTTTAGAGAATTCAGAGAATTGTGATGGGAAAGTCTTTTGACTGGAATAATTTGCCCTTTATTTCATTAAGTCTCTCAGCAGCATAATGAACCCATCTGGGTGGCAAATAGATTCAAAGTCATGGAAAAAAAATGACCCAAAGATTATGATTTGTTTTTATGCTTTTATTAGAATAGATTTAGAAAATCAGTAACAGTCAAAGTGGGGTAGCCTTTACCTGTGTCCTTATAAATTAATATTGACATATGTCCCTTAAAAATCGCAAAACAACTCTTAAACAATGATGAAAAAAATCATTTGTTGTAACCAACAGATGAAGGGACCAGTTCATCTAAAAATTAGATGAACTGGACAGAAAGGGAATTAATTCAAGATTCTGATTGTTCCTTTCCTCAGAATGCCTTTTGGCAAAGATTAAATTATGCCAAATAGCTATCACTTTTATGATGACAAGACTATCAAACTTGTTTCGCTAAATACTTCTCTTCTCTTTACAAATGTCTAAACAGGATTTTCCCATTTAACACCCTATCAATCCAGTTATGATTATGCCATAATTTAGGAGAGCTTGTGTATCAAATATCAGTATTTACATAGTTACTAAAATATTTGATGATTTGAATTTGTAAAATTAAATATAGCATGTCATTTATAGTATTAGAAGAGTATAAATAAAAAATTATTTGTCCAGCCTTTGATGAAATATTTTGAACGCTATGTATAGTAAGAAAATGCTTTTTAAAAGCACAGCATTTAAACAAAACCTTTTACATTACATAGTACAGTGCTTTCCAGAGTGCGCTTATCCAAGTACACTTCTTCAAACAAAGTATTAATTAGAAGCCAAATGGATAAAAAAAGAGAGAGAGATAAAAAACAGAGATAATTAAGAAAAATATTTTTTGAGGCAGCATGGGCTTTGACAACCTCAACCCTCCAAAGGACTACAGTAGTACCTTTGAGGAGCATCATTCCGTCTAGGAAATCTGAAAGCCAATGTGATATTGTAAGGCTTATTAAAAGTTAATAAATAAAAAGTACCATTTGAGATGACATACCTAATCTTTGTACCTATATGGTTGTATATATGTGCATGTGTGTGTCTCTGTGCATTTGCAAAATATCATTCAGTTAATACCTGGCTCTTTTTCATTTGCATCCTCAAGCTGTAATATTTGCTGCATTGTATGTTAGTACAATACACAGATAGTGGGTTCTGTGTATACGAGTTTCAAGTATAAAGGTTCTTTAAATCATAACCATACCAGAGACCAAAGGACATGTTAGACCAAATGCATATAACCTGGATAAAATTATTAAGTAACTATACCCATTTTGTAGAGTAATAGTAGCAGCTTAGTAAATGATTGTCAAATTTTGATTATGATTCTAGAGACTAGAGAACTCTGATTCTTTTTTTCTTTTTCTTTTTTTGTGGTGGGGGGGTGGTCTTGATATCAGTAAGGACCTGGAAATTGAAGGATGTTACAAGGTCGCATTGACTGAGTTCCAGGCCAGAACAAAACTGTCTTGCTCTTCAGGGAATACTTGCATGGCTTTATGTATTATTGTATTGTATAAATTAATAGGGAATTTTTGCAACTTGAAAATATCAAAATTGGCTATTAACTGAAACCTGTTGACTATTTCTACATTTGTTCAGAACAATCCAGTCTGCTCTATGTTTCAATCATAAACAAGAAGCACAAAGTGTGTCAGACTGAAGATGTTATAAATATCCTTATATGTCATGTGCCAAAGTATTTCAATGTTAAACATATAGAAGGTCATAGAGGGAGTCACAGCGAACTGAGGCATACAAAGAATTCATGCATTCTTTGTAAAGCAGATGTTGTACAAGTATACATGTAGATAAATTAAAAAATATGAGGCTGAGGTAGATGTCTCCAACTTTCTTTTACAGGAGTCTGTTATTTTTCACCTTTGGGGAACAACTTTTTCACTTAAGCCCTTGAGCAAAAGTTGAGATGAGATAATCCGAGAAGTTGACCTTTTTACACATCCGGAGTATTAAATCTTGGGCTAAATTTAATGGACTGTGATTTTTGTCTGTTTTGTATATGTATGACCAGATTAAGAGGGGTTGTGCTGTGGTTTAATGTAAGAGTATTTATTTACATACCACATACATTTGCAAATTACTTGATTGGATAGTTTACAAGCCATATGTCTTTAAACATGGGCATTCTTTGATTTGACTAAATTAGAATTGTTAGTTTTAAGTGCCTTCTGAGCTCAGTAGAAATACCAGAGAAGAATTTGCTATGAACCAAATTAATACACTAATTTCTATTTGGTATTTTTGGCAGCTTTGTTTCTGCTGGAAAATATTAGGTTCTTAATATCATTCACTGTGCACTTAATTGAATATAAAATTCTACTACTCTGCATGCATTTCAGTATTTGTAAATGCAAATGCTTGGAGTGAGAAATCACCATGATCTTAAATGAGGGAGATGGAAAAGTGGGTGGATCCATGGGTGTTATCACCCGCTCTGAGTCTACAGACAGCATAGCGTGATGAGTCTCCAGTTGGGGGCTTGCGCATCCTTTCGTATAACTTGGCAAATGAAAGATACATGTCATTGTAAAACCATCTGGGGTACTTAGGGCATTGATAATGTTTTCTATCTGGTTTATTCATATTATATTACCCAGAACGAACTTGATTTTAAAATTATGTTATCTTCCAGTATTAGACATTTCTAAGAAAACAGCAAAAAGGATAAAGAAAAATGTTTATTATGTATTGCATAATACTTTCTCAATCTACCTCACAGGACTGATATGAGAAGAAAATAAATTTGAATGTTCTAAAGACATTGCAAACGGTGAAGTATTTGCATGTATTTTTAGCTACATCTTTGAATTACATTTTAGCATTCAAATAAACATGAAAAGATGACCACTTTGACTCATTTCCATGAAAATGTTGGACACAAAGGTTTTGGGTTTTTTAGTTTGTTTGTTTTAAGACTTTAGTAGCTTTTTTTTTCTTTTCTTTTTTTTTTTTTTGTACCGGCGATTGAACTCAGGACCTTGCGCTTGCCAGGCAGGCACTTATGCCACTGAGCTAAATCCCCGGCCCAATCTTTAGTAGCTTTATTAAAATATAATATACATGTTATAAAATACTCTCACTGTAAGTATACAACTCTGTGTTTTTAAATAAATGTATATAGGTGAGCAGTCATCACTAGAATCCAGTCTTAAAACAGTTCCATGATCCTAAAAGTTTCCTTCATGCCATTTGAGGTTAATCCCTGCTCTCACCCCCAGCCCCCAGTAATCAATGATGTGCTTTTCATAGGGGTAACTTTGCCTTTTCTAGACATAAAACACAAACAGAGTCGTATAAAAATCATCTTTTGCATTTGGCTCCTTTCATTTAGCATGTTTTTGAGATTCAGGCATCAATTTTGGTCCCTTTCATTGCTGAATAATATTCCATTGTATAGGTATACCACATGTGATTTATTCAATCTCAGTAAATGAACATTGTGGTTGTTTCCAATTTTGGGCTACTGTGAATACTGCTGCCATGAACAATCTCATACATATCTTTGTTTGTTGGTATGTTTTCATTTCTCTTACATAAATTCCTAAAAATAGATTATTAGGTTTTATAGTAAGTATACGTTTAACTTTTTCAGCAACTGCCAATATGTTATCCAAAATGGCTATATCATTTTACATTCTTACTAATAACATATAGAATCTTAAAGTTTTTCACATTCTCACCAACACTGAGTATGATCTGTCTTTTTGGACTACAGTTTCCCAGGAGGTTTGTAAACAGGTAACTCACTGCGATTTTGATTTACATTTCCCTCATGATTAATGATGTTAAACATGGTAATTAGCCACTAACTTATATTGTTTGCTGAAACGTCTATTCAAATCTTTTACCAATTAAAGTTGTGTTAATTTCCTTATTTCTAAGTAGAACACTACTTTTTTTTTGTCATTAATTTGCCACTTCACCATATACTGACTGTGGTCACTCTCATTCTGCCATCTTCAACTGTTAATAAGCTTCTGTACAGTTAGTTGATTTTTAGTTCACATATATTTTCTTTCCCCAAATTTGACTTTTAAATTCTCTCTGGAAGAACTCTCTTACCTTATTTATTATTATTTTTTTTAATAAACAAAGCCTAGCAAAATACTCTGAAAATAACACATCATCAATAAGTATTTGTTGCATAGGTGATTAAAAACTTGTCTTCATTAGCCGGGCGTGGTGGCGCACGCCTTTAATCCCAGCACTCGGGAGGCTGAGGTAGGAGAAGCGTTGTGAGTTCGAGGCCGGCTTGGGCTACAACGCTAGCGCAAGGCCGGCCTGAGCTACACAGTGCGACCCTGCCTCAAAAAACCAGGGCCGGGGGTTTGGCTCAGCGGCTTATGCGTTTGTCAGGCAGGCGTGAGGTTGTAAGCTCGATCCCCGGTGCCACAAAAAAAAAAAAAAAAAAAAAACTTGTCTTCATGTAAATATTTTCAGAGCACCTGGCATCACAATTCAGTAAGTTGCATAGATTTTGTTTTTTTTATTGCTTATTTTGTACATGAGAGGCTGTAATTTTAAAACCATTTTCTAGAGGAAGAAGTGTTTCAGAGTACCTAAACTTTGAAAAATTTAATTATCAAGGAAAAGTTATAAGGACTTCTACAGCAACACTAAAATTTATATCAATTAACATGCTTAAATAAATTGAAATTTTTAGGGCCTATTTTTTTCTGCAAATTTTCCTCAGTGCCTTAAAAATAGCAATAACATAATTGATCACAAATGAGCACCTCTCTCAAGCATACCCAAGAGTAAGTAGAAAGTAAACCAATACCTTTGCTACCACAAGTGTCTTAAAACAAAAAGGAAAGATTTTAAATTATACATATAAATTACTCATGTGTAAACCTGAATGTAAACTAAAAACAACTTTCTCTATTACTAGTAAATACAGGGAAGGAGAAAAAAACACACACACACACAGACACACACACACTTTTGAGCCTTATCTGGAAGGATGCCAAAGATATACACTTGAGAATATTTTAAGGTAATTAGCATTTTTGTCTCTGTGTCAGTTAAAATAGGCTTTTGCCTGCTACTAATTTTCTTTGGGTTACTGAGACCATTGTATGAATGAAGGGCTGTTAAAGGCCATTTATATTGTGCAAACAGAGGCACAAATTAGAGAGGGCATGTTAATAAGGAAAGGGGGGTTATGAGTGCTCAATTATGAGCCCAGAACCTGTTTCTATTTTAGAGGAATAGAAAACACATCAATCTTGCTTTTAGAATATTTTCAATTAAAATGAACAGCACATGGCACACTAAGAACTAGCCAAGGATGTGGCCTTGAGAATTTTGAATAATTCTTCCATACCATTTTAGTATCAAAACTGATATATACGTAATGGGTTGAAATATAATTTGAGATCCCAGAAGACCCAGGTCCCTGAGCTACAGAATAAATTCTAAGGAAAAGAAGTAGAAAACTGGACCATCTGTTTCACTTCTCAACATGCAACCTTTAGAGTAGAAAATTTGGAAGGGATGCTGTTTAAAACCTGAATTGGGATGAAACGCAGTGCATATACTCACAGTATCTCATTAACTCCCTCTCTCCTAAGCATAATCAATAGCATCTACAAGCCTAGCTCTGCATGTTAAAAGCAAAGCATGATGTTAGCTGCACAGAGCGCAGCTCCTTTCTCCTTCTCACACTTAGACAATAGTGAGTAGATTCCTCTCACGCCTTAGGCAGAGCCTCCCGCCTAATTGGAGTAAGCAAAAGAAGAGCATCCACACTGCACAAAGAAGTGTTCAGGGTTTCTAATTGTGGTTTGCACAGACAACTATATACATGAGTATAGTTTTGCACCTGTTTTAGCCATTATTTTCAATTGCTTAATATCACATTTTTGATAGGTACTTAAGAAAACATTGCAAGATACTTTCCCTGCAGCAACTTTTTTCCTGTGAAATACCTATTTCAGAATTCTAGGTAAACAAATAGCTAGTGTTTGGGTAATGCTCATAAAGTGGAGGTGCAGGAAATAAAACAATGAAGGGGCAACAGGGGTGGGGGCTGGGGGAAAGGCCTTTAGTCTCAAAGGAGAAAGTACACTAGCCTTCAGTGCTAGCCATTAAAATGAACTTCTGCAAGCCGAGTGTGGTGGCACACGCCTTTAATCCCAGCACTCGGGAGGCTGAGGCAGGAGGATTGTTGTGAGTTGGAGACCAGCCTGGGCTACAAAATGAGTTCAACGCCAGCCTGAACTGTATAGTGAGATCCTGTCTCAAAAAATAGGGCCAGGGATTTAGCTCAGTGGCTTAAGTGCCTGCCTGGCCGGCGTGAGGTTGTGAGTTAGATCCCTGGTATGAAAAAAAAAAAAAAAGAACTTCTGCAACACATGACTGTGCTGAGTTTTTCCAGTCCTTCTGTTTCAGTAGGTACTAGTCTTCTCTCTTGAAATTTTTGTTAATTTACAAAATTGAAGTGCTATTTTAAAAAAAAGAAAGGCAAAGAAATGAACAATGGGAAGCCACAATGAGTCATTTGTCAATATATTCTTTCTTGAGTTCATTGGAGAAGTAGTCTTCAGGGGTGATGGGATCACAAGCTTTATTTTGAATTTGTCTGTTATAACTTTAAGGCCTTCTTCAACGGCGACACATAGGGTTCATGTCTGAGATACAGTGTCTGTTGCTATGGAAAAGTTTGTAGTTAATCATGTAACAGTATTGGGTTAGGGATGGAAAACTGTTATCAGATAAAACAAAACAAAAACTGTGTACAGTACGTATTTCAGCCATTAGAGAAAAAAATTAAAGGCCTTTTTCATATTATGTATCTTGAGAAGTTATTCTACTTCCTAAGATCTATAGTTGCTGTGACTGCAAAAGCTAGGGACAATGCTCTAGATGTTGGTTAATCACAGTATATTATTTAAACGCTTTCAAAATTTATATCTCAGAATTCATTCTTTGCTGCATTTCTAATTTCCACACAAAGATCTGCTGCTGTCTCCACAACAGAGCCTTCCTTTAGATATGTTATATGTGTTCCTCCTTAGTGCACAACTGACACACCGTACAATTGTACTGTGAATACTTGCTGGTCATGAGAGCAGCACTGTTTGAAATTAGAAGGTGGGGTCGCTTTAATGTTATAATCTTGGTTTTTCTAGAAAAATCCAACAATTGTTCAGACA
The DNA here is from genome assembly GCA_004363535.1 of Dasyprocta punctata. Taxonomy (NCBI): domain Eukaryota; kingdom Metazoa; phylum Chordata; class Mammalia; order Rodentia; family Dasyproctidae; genus Dasyprocta; species Dasyprocta punctata. The sequence goes on from RJWM01007310.1 coordinate 25,892, forward strand.
TGATCTAAAAATGTTTGACCTTCACATTTTTGCTGAACATTGAAAATATAATATTCTATGTTAAACGTTGTTCTTTAATAAACGTTCTTTTTGTTAAACTTTGAAAATATAATATTCTTTTTGTTAAACATTGAAAATAAAATATTCTTTATTTCAGGTTTTTTTCTTTCACAGCAGTATGCTGTAAAATGCTAATTCCTACGTTTGGATAGAAGCAAACAAGAAAACACAGTCTTTAGGACAGAGTATGGACTCAGACAGCCCAGCTCTGCCATTTGTGAGCTGTGTGACCCTGAGCTATGTTTATAATAACTTTTCGACCTTTTTTGCCCAATGTTACGTCTTTAATAACTCTATTTCATAGAGCTGAGATGGGAACTAAATGAGATAGTTCTAAGAAAGCACTTAGAACTGTACATGGCACATAGGAGGTCTATAGTAAGTGCTGGTTTATTGCACTGGAGCATGTCATCATCGTATGTTTATTCTTGCCTTTTTTGTGTGTGGCTATGCAGGCTCTTCCTTGATTCAGAAGAATTTAATGTTGTAGACTTTGTAGCAGCGTGGAAGGATGCTTAAAAATGCAATGCTTTTCAAATTTCCATTTGAAAAAATGGGATACTTCCAGTGCCCCACAAGTAATACTAAGAATATAGTTGACAGCTACCACACACCTGTGAGGACAACTTAGTCTTCAACATGTAATAACTATAATTCCCTTTTGGCCTACTGTCTTGCTAAAAGCTCCAGTTTGGTTCTACATAATAGAACTGTAAAAACTGTTTATCTAGGTGTGCATGCTTTACATATATCCTTTAAAATCTCTATTTATATCAATAACTTTAGTGTAGTCATGCTTCCCTATTTACAGCCCTTATATGTTATCTAATGTAGAAAGAGGTTTAAAATAATTTTGATGATTACCCCCAACATATGCAAGGTTTTACTGGTGTCCTAAAGTTAGTAAATGTAAACATACAGAAGCAGGCAAATAGCTGTTTGCACATCTAAACTGATGTCTAAAGTTTCAGCCCAGACCTGGAATTCATTGTCAGCATTTTATATTTATCTGCAACCAGCAGAACCACTATTTGTAGGGCTATTTTCTTTACTCAAAACATAATCTGGTACAGTCAAGTCAATCTGGCTCAAATTGAAAAGAATATTTTGTTCTTCAAATGCTTTTTTTTAAAAAAAATGTTTATTTATATGCTATCTCTTCTGTGGTCAAATTTCCCTGTAAATATTATCTAATTTATTCTAATAATATCACTAAGAGATAGGATGCATTTGTCTTTATTATTAGCATCTGGTATGAGGAGATTCACATTTACTTCGTTGGAAATTACCAGGAATAAATCTCATGTAGACACTAATGGAAAATATAATAGGAGATAAATACAGGTATGCCTGCAAATGAAGATATTTTCCCACCTTTGAAACATGTTGACTAAAAAGATAAAAAGTGGAACAACTTATGATGATTGAACAGTAATAAAAAGCAGCATTCAATCTAAATCTCTCCTTCCCATGATTACAACATGCTAAATATTACTCAATGCTAGGGTGTCTGCTGATGAGCTATGTAAATGTTTTTCAATAAAATTAAATAGATTAAATTTAGAAAGAGAATGCTAATATTTTGAAGGCTTTTAAGAAGACTTCTTTTACAATTTCTCTGAAAAATATAATTTAAGAGTATGTCATAGTTTCAGTAGCCTTGACAGGATGTATACCATTATTTCTACATGGCTTGCATCGACAGGGATAGCCATAATGTTCAAGAAGTTATTGTCATCTGTGATTCTTTATTGTAAATTCTTGTGTATTTTGCTTGCTACTTTGCCTTGGCTGTCAAAGTTTGTTACTAAAACAAGACTAGGATCATCCTGCTCTGACAGTCACAGATTGACTCAGCCTGACGCACCATGAGGTGAGGCTAATTACTGTTAATATTGGAAGGAAAAAGAATCTTATCAAAAAAGACCAGTTATTTAAAAATTAAGTAAGTGGTGACAAGTACAGATTATATGAAAGGACAACTTGATGAGGGGAAAACCATTAACCTGAAAGGAGGTAGTTCCTTGTTTCTGAGTTAGCAGTTGTGAGCAAGATTGCATTTATATTAAGTCAAAAGAAAACAATTTTGCTGATTCATTTGTAGACTAAAATATTAGCTTTTCTTATATGTAGAAAAAAGAGATCCTCCTGTGATTCTTAATTGTTAGTACAAAATGACATGTTAGGTGAGCTGATGGGAAACCCATCCTCTTTCTGTTAAGTATTATTAATGAGTCAAAAGAGATAACTCTCTCAGGTTGAGAGCACAATACCCTAAACCAGTGCTTCTCAATCGCAGATATACCTGAGAACCCCCAGGATCTCAATGAATTTCGGTAGCTGACTCAAACCTCTGGAGTGGGGCCTGAGTCTGCCCTGGAAAAGTTCTCAGAAGATTCTCTACTGCTAACTCAAGGACCACTCTTGAAAAGCCAGGTTCCAGACAACTCTTTAAAAAGACCTCTGCACAAATACACTGTAACATGTTTTATGAAAGTCTGGGATCAAAAAAGACCCACAATCATATTGAGGATGGGGAGACTTTCTAATGTCACAAACAACCAAGTGCCACCTCTGTGTTCTGTGTTACAGAACTCTTAAAACAGTGATAGGATCCAGAAATTTCTTTCATTAACACCAGGTTCACTCAAGTTAGGCTCATCACTTTAGGAAATTGAATGGCATCGGGATAACAAAACAGTCATTTTCTCTGTAAATGAAAGCAGAAAAAGAACAAATTTAAAACTTCAAGGACTCTCTTAATGACAACTGGAATCACTGGTAAGGCTAAAGCTAAAATGGGCTGGTGTGAAAAGGCAGGAAGTCTCCTGGTTCCCACAGGAGCTTCCTAAGTGGTCTCTTTCAATCCCTCTCTGCCTTATCGCCAGTTAGTAGGTGGCTGCCCAAAATGTGAGAATATTCTTCTATCAAACAGAGTTCAGTGCATTGGGTATCTCTTCCTTTATCCTCCCACTGTCAAAGCTGTGAGAACACTGTAAGAATCACACAACATGCACACCTCATCCATTCAGTTTGTACCCAGGCCATGCTATTTATTGGTAGCTACATACTGGTAAGATCATATGACACCTCTCAGCATGAAGTCTGGTATTCTGGGCTCTTGAATACATTAATCTTAATCAAATCTCAGATAGCTGAATAGAAGGGAGAATATTGAATTGCTTTGAATAATTAAGAGTGCATTTGAGTTAGGAGAGCTTTAAATGGGAAAATTGAGTTTCAGAAACTTGAATGCATACTAAATACTCTAAATTTGGGGTGATCACAGACTATCATTTATTCTTCTTCATCTAATACATATATGGGGATAGCAAATAGACTGAAATACATAGACTTACTTGAACAGATAATAGGAAAGCAAATATAGTTATGTATGGACAGTATGTGCATTAAAGATGGATGAAGATTGATGATACCTCTATACATGTATAGTATACGTTACATTCCTATAACATAGCTACACATCATTACACACATTTTACATCTGTATATATATTTTTATAAATATATGTACAGAATATAAATATACACACATATATAAATATACACACATATATCACACTGATGTCCTTAAGTTTGGAAATAAAATCCCTCATGATGATTTCATGACATTGAAGGTTATTTATTCTAAAATTATTCTAAATTTATTCTCCAACCTACAGGATAGCCTTTTAAAAAAAGTTGTAATGAATTTATCAGTTACTAACTCATGTAATGTTTTTAGTCTATTTTACAAAGACAAACTTGCTTCTAGTATTTAATACAATATTTCCCCATTCCAATACACATAACTAGAAGGTGAACATGGTATAGAATGTGATACAAAAAGACTCCCTTCTACCCGGGCATGGCGGCACACGCCTTTAATCCCAGCACTTGGGAGGCTGAGGTAGGAGGAGCATTGTGAGTTCGAGTCTGACTTGGGCTACAATGGGAGTGCAAGGCCGGCCTGAGCTACATAGTGCGACCCTGACTCAAAAAACTAGGACTGAGAGTTTGGCTCAGCAGCTTAAGCGCCTGTCTGGCAGGCACGAGGTTGTGAGTTCAATCCCTGGTGCCACAAAAGGAAAAAAAAAAAAAGACTCCCTTCTTAAGTGCATGAGTGGGACAGGTAAAATGAAACAACCTCTTCCCCAGATGTTAGAACCAAGGTAAGAAACAACATAGTCAGTTTTACCATCACAGTGTCCAACATCCACAAGTTACAGAAGGAGAGGTTTAATTTGGCTTATGATTTCAAAGCACTCAGTCCATGGTTGTCTGACTTCAAGGCAAAAACACCATGGCAGAAGGGTGTGGCAAATCAAAGCTGCTTAGCCGTGACTGTGGAGAAGCAGGTCAGGGGAACAGTGCAAGAGAGGAAGAGGCCAGGGACCATATACAGTACCCAAGTTTACCCACCCACACAGATCTATAAATGTGCTTTCCTAATCTGTTAAGCAGCTCCCAAGCCAATCAAGTTGACAATTAATCTTAATCATCACATAAAACAAAGCCAAAACAATCAGTGGTAGTGCCATAAACACCTGTAGGGGTTTTAGCAAACAGGAAGTTATATACAAGGAAATCAACTGTGATGAAGTACATGAAGAAAGGGATTGAAAAGATGGAACAGTGGGCCATGCGTGGACCACCACTAGTAGGGGGACAGCCAGACTGCAGCCTTTCCCCATGAGTCAGTGCCATTTGCAGACTGCTGGGGGGAGAGAACAAGGATTCAACAAAAAGGAAGCCTCCCTGAGAACCAGCAGCATGCACGGGCCATTGCTGGGGTTGGGGGGGGCAGCCAGACCCCAGCCATTCCCCATGAGTCAGTGCCATTTGTGGACTGCAGGGTGAAAGAACATGATTCAAGAAGCAAGCCCTCCCTGCCAGCACCATGTGCGGGCCGGCACTGGAGAGGGGACAGCCAGACCACAGCCCCTTCTGGCATGTGGGCTGGCAAACAAGAAGAGCCATACCAGCCTACCCCCTCTCCCTCACCCCCATAAGTGACCTGCAGATCTGGAGAAACACAGTCTGTGATGATAGCTATTGAGGTGAAATGCAATTGGATTCATGTGATGTTTTGGTGTTTCACTGACCTTGCAGGTCTAGGGCCAGTGGTCTGATCATCTATTTAGAGGATAACAGCACTCAGTGTGGCATCTAGGGGTATCTTCTTCTGAAGGTGGTAGCCATTGTGAATTCCCTGTTATCTTGGGTTTTTTTTGTTTTGTTTTGTTTTGTTTTGTTTTTTGCAGCACCGGGGATTGAACTCACAACCTCGCGCCTGCCAGGGCAGGCGCTTAAGGCACTGAGCCAAACTCCCAGCCCTGGTTTTTTTTGAGGCAGGGTTGCACTATGTAGCTCAGTGTTATCTTGTTTTGAAGTCCTGTATCATTTTCATTCTTTTTTTGCGTTGGGTTTTATTCTGCTTTGTTTTGTTTGATTTTGTTATATCCAATGGCATGAGCAGCTATTTCAAAGATAGCAAGATATATTATGGTAGCCATTTTGGATTTACTATTGTCCTGTTTTGAAATCCTTTATTGCATTCATTGTTTTGTTTTTATTGGCTCTATTCTGTTACGTTCAGTCTGATTTTTACTGTTTGAAAGTAACTGCAGCTATCTTGAAGACAACAAGAGGCATTATGGTAACTATTGTTGATTTTGTATTGTTTTGAAGTCCTGTATCACTTACACTGGTTTGTTTTGATTGGTTTTATTTTGTTATATTTTCCTTACTTTTATCTTCTTTAAAAAAAAAAAAGAACAGTGATTCAGCACTGAAGATATAATGAGAAGGTTCAGCATACCTCCAATTATCCCAGGGAGACATAGGAAGAGAGTAGGAAATAGGAGAGAGGCAATATTAAAAAAAGAAAATCAACAATTGTGTTCTATAGTGGTGTACAGGAATCTAAAATTTGAACATATATACTGACTCCAAAGAAAGAAAAACAACAAATATATATTGAAAAGTATTTAACAATTGAAAAGTGTTCAATAATTCAAATGTTTCCCACAAGAGAAATCTCAACAAATAGCAAAAGATTGTTTTCACATAGAACACATTCTCTAATCATAACATAACATTAGAAATTAATAACAAAACATTAGCTGGTTGGAAAATGAAAATGACCGCACTGTCAATAAAAAGAATCCAAAGCCAAGTGTGGTGGCCCATGTTTTTAATCCTAGCACTCAGGAAGCTGAGGTAGGAGGAGCGTTGTGAGTTTGAGGCCGGCCTGGACTACAACGCGCGCACAAGGCCGCCCTGAGCTACATAGTGCAACCCAGTCTCAAAAAACTAGGGCTGGGAGTTTGGCTCAGTGGCTTAAGCACCTGCCTGCCAGGCACGAGGTTGTGAGTTTGATCCCCAGTGCCAAAAAAAAAAAAAAAAAAAAAAAGAGTGCAAAATGCTCCATGTCCCCAAATTAAAAAAGTTCAACATATGATTATCCCTGCAATGAATTTATTCAGACATAATCCCATCAGAAATCAAAGAGTTCTATCTTAAAGCATAAATGCAATCTTCTTAACTATATCCTCATCTCAATAAACACACACACACACACACACACACACAAAATTGGGTATGGTATCACATGACTTAATCCCAGCACTTGAGAGATTGAGGCAAGAGGATCACAGTAGGTTCAAGGCCGGCATGGGCTACATAGTGAGTTCAAGCCCAGCTTGAACTACGTAGTGAGACCCTGTCTCAAAAAGAAAAAAAAAAGAAAAAGAAAAAGATATATATATATATACACACACACAAAAACGCACAGTTATGAGATATTAAATTTATAGTTTTACCTGATTATTTATAATTCTGGCTTCATTATGTCAATACTTTTTCCTTTTTCTAGTGGCTATCTTTAAGATTATTGTTTTAGCTTTTATCTGATTTGAATACCAGAAGACTGTATTTTGTTGGTACTTTGTAAAGCACTTTCACATACATCCTGTTATCATCTAATTTCTCCCTCTCCTTAAAGTAAATGGGAGATGCATTTGTGACTTCCCTAACTAGCATGCAAATCACTTAACAATATGCAAATGAAGAAATACTGCTAAAGTCAGAAATTTCTTGCCAAGTGATTTTTACTTCCTGTTACAGCATGTAGAGACTTCATTCAAGTATCCCAGTGAGTGCAGTTTTACAGTGGAAAATTACTGGCATTAAGAGGACTGAGGGGTTTGAAGATACTATTCTCCCACTACTATTAAACATTAAATATTTTTCAACATAGATTTGTTGTTTCATTGATTTGAGAAAATAAGTCTGATGTTCCTGATATTGTCCACTCTATCGATAATGGAGTGTAGCATAAGTAGAAAAGTTTTTTTCCCCCTTTAAAAATTAGACTCTAAAAATTAAATATTTGACAGTTTATTTTTGAAAAAATATTGTTGACTGATTTTAAAACTATATGCTAATTTTAACATTAAAACCTAAACTTCCGGTGAAGATTACGTTCCCATAGTTTCTTTAATTAATAGCCCATAGAAGTGTGCTCTGGAGGATTTTTGTCTCTGAACATGCTTATGAGTAAACCTTGACTGTTATTCCAGATAGACAGGTGGCTGTGTAATGAGAAATGTTGCATAGGTCCAAGTCCAGGCACAACCAAAGGGCAAAGTGTGTAACAAATAATTCTCTCAGTTGTTTATTTTATTTTACTTATGTATTTACGTATTTATTTGGTGTATATTATTGCGATGTCTGCCATCCTTTTCACTTATGTAGTGTTAAATGTTTCTGTATGGAGCCTGTCTTGACATAAATCCTTTCTATTCATAGGCTTTTGTAAGAAATTCAATCAATTCAATGCTCTTAAAGATTTAGTGAAGACTGATGGTGACAATAGAGCAGGGTCTATTCCACACTGTGCAAATGTTCGCCCCTAAGTCTCACTGAACATCTCTTACCCTGGGTCCTTGACCTTCAAGAGCTCCTTCCTTGTACCATCTCCAGCACATTCTTACCTAGAAACACTTTCCATCCTTCCATCTCCAGGATTTTCTCCCGAGTGATCTCATGTGCCAGCGATCCTTCACCCTTACCCTAGTAAGAACAACAATTCAGTCACCTACTCTTATCTTATCCCAGCACCTAGTAAATAGCCAGCCCTCTTGCTACAAGAATGTAACTTCAAGACGGCCCACAATCAACAAAATTTCTATTATATATAGATTTAATTATATATATATTTAATAATGAATTCATATTTATATTTATATGAATTCATTATTAAACTACCTGTACTGGTATGTACCCCTAGGCCATCTTTGTTTTATGAATAAATTAAAAAGTAAAATAGAGTAATTTTAAATAAAGACAATCTTCTAATAATAGATTTACTATATTTCCAATTTGTTAAGCATTTCATAATTAGAACTTGAATTTATTTTGGGGTAGAGCAAAATCACAGGATTAAGTCTCCTTGGACTTGGGCATTTCTGAGCAGTTTCTTTTTCTTTTCTTTTTTTTTTTTTTTTTAACCAGCAATCAAACGCAGGACCTCGCACTTGCAAGGCAGGTGCTGTAATGCTGAGCTCTATCCCCAGCATTTGAGAGATTTGAAAGCCCACTGGGTATCTAAGGATTTTAGAAATCCAGATATCACTTTACTAACAAAAAGTGTGCCTGACTTCTAATATGGCTGCTTCTTTCTCCTTTGCTTAATCAAAACAAAAACAAAGATGCTTTGATAAAAAAAGGAAAAATAAATATTAATAAAATAACATATATTTTATAATAAATCTAATATGAAATATTGAACAAAACAATGTTTTAAGCAACCTTATTTCAGCTATATGTGAAAGGATTGACAGTTCTTACTATCCATGTTAGTTGGTGTCTCAGTTTAACATTTTGAACCTTAAGCAATGATTCAGTAAACATAGATAGTTATTTCCTTATGTAATCCTGGAATCATAAATTCATAAAATTTTGGGAGTTATATGAAATAATCTTCAGAGATTCAGAAAAATTAAGAAATTTTATTTTACATAAATCAGCATTGAGTATTTCAGCAAGCATCATTGCTATTAATTTTCCTATTGTATTTCAGAGATGAACTTCTGTGTCAAGGTTAAAATTTACCTACTGATGAACAGTGTGCCCTGTAATCTGAGTTTCAGCAGTGACTTTCTACAGAATTGTGTATAATCTAACAGTGATTTTTTTTCAGTACTAGAAACTGAATTTGGGTCCTCATGCCTGGTAGACAAGCACAGTACCACTGAGCTGTATCTTCAGCCCTTAACTGTGGTTGATTTTTAAGGCAAGACTTAGTCTCCTCAAATAAATGTAAAATTTCAGAGGATACATGAGACATTTTAGAGAAAAGAGTATGGATAACTAGAGGGAATCTGGAATGTGTCCTCCAAAGATGACATTGAAATAGAAATGATGAAGAAAATAATTTGGCAAAATAATTAAGGACAAAGTTATATGAAGGCTTCAAATCCCCATGAACATTCTATGCCTCATATTCTTAATTTATTTTATGGAAAAGATTTCATGAGACATGAAGACAGCCATCATTATTCTTTTATTTTTCATTGTTCTTTCCTAATTTTTCTTCTTCCTGAAATATAAATCTATCTTGAGATAATGACTATGTATTAAAGTTACATCAAACAACTATCCTAAAACTAAATCAATTAGAAGAATGCACTTCCTTTAAAAAAATTTAATGAACCCAGTTTGCCTAATGAGAGATTTAGATAGAAATGATTTTAAATCAAATTCATCTGGAATAAAGGGGCCTACTGGAAAAATTAAGAATATTCCTTTAAGTAGAATATTTATTACATATTCTTGGAAAAACATTTTTCATATGTCTGACAAGGAGTTACTTCCTTAATAGCTAAATGTTCTAACATAGTAATAAAAATGTAAACAAGTCAATTTAAAAATAATAGTTTTGTTTTTAAGGGAAGAAACTGACCAACAAACATGTCAAAGTTCAAGCTCATTTATAATGGAAGAAACAAAAATTTCTAAAACTGAGAAATGAATTTTTTTGTCTTTCGTATTGCCAGAGATGAAAACATTTGTTATGAGTGGGAAATCTGCCTTTTCAGGTAGCATCAGGAGTGCAAATTGATACAACCTTTTTAGAGAGTAACTTGGCAGGATGTAATAAACTTTAACATAAAAATTTTACTTTTAAATTTAAATAACACATCCTTTGATCTTCCAATGCCATTTAGAAATATATTCCATAGTTTTTCACATACTTAATCAAGAACAAGGTTTACTATATTAATGAAATAGCCTAAAGTAAGCTAAAGGTTCTTCAGTAAGGATTTGAGTCTCTTCCATGTTATGGCACATCTGTGTTTCCATGCAGATGATAAGAGATGGAAATAAAGTTGTATTTGTTAGCAGGAAAAGATCTTCAAGATAAAATGTTTTGTGAAAAGAGTAAATAAACTGTTTTGTCTGAAATAAATGTTTTACTGAGAAGGAAGGGAATAAAAAGTACTTTTGCTTTGTATAGTATTCTGTTCTGAATCATTTATTTTCTACTCTTTTTGTTTTGGCTATCATTCTGTTATATTTGTTTATGTGTTTGTTGCTATGAGCATGTGATATTTTTATAATAATTTATAGTGAACAGTAAAAATCCATTTTAACTATAACCAATATTTTCCTTTAGCGTCCTCAAATCTTCAGGGCACCGCAGTATATGCACTTTTTCCAAGAACAAGACTGGGAATATGATCAGTGTTTTTTTTGTTTTGTTTTGTTTTCTTCTTTTCTTTCATTTTATCCTTGGTTGAGAGACTATCTTTGATACTTGCCTGCAAAGTTCAAGGTGCCTCCAAGGTGGGAGAACATGTGTAAGAAAATTGGTATCACGATTTCTCAGAGTCAAAGTGGGCCTTACAAACGATTACTCAGTGTGTTTTTATGAACAACAAAACTCTCATAGTTACATGCAGCACTTCTCCATCACTCCTGTTGTCTCACTTGGCAGCTGTAAATTACAAGTAGGGGAAGGCAGAAAAGAATGGGAAGGATCAACTGCAGCAAATATTCTAAAGTCCTCTTCTATAGGATAGACCCCATTCCAAATAACAGAGGAGTTATTTGGAATTTGAGGACATTCTAAACAGCAGCAACAACACAAATCAAAAGTATTTTGCTTCACATCATGTAGATGTCATGTTTTTGTCTTTGTTTTTTGGGTTTTTTTGGTATCAGGGATCGAACTCACAACTTCACACTTGCCAGGCAGGCGCTTACACTGCTGAGCTAAATCCCCAGCCCTGTAGATGTCAGTTTTAAGTTTAGAAAAAATGAAATATTCATGCTATAGAAGAGTGGTTTTTGCAGACTGAAAAGTGTTTATAATACACTCAGAAATGCTTACTTGTATTTCAGCAACATTTTCTGGTGCACTGAAAGGAGGAATAAAAACAGGAGAGAAATAGGTTGTCCTAATAGCTGTTTTATTTTTCTTTCTTATTTTCTCATTTGATCAAATTTTCTTGCGAACTCTTTTACAGATTAAAGTTCAGTAGGCAATACTTTGGTTGAAGCTGTTTTTCCATAAGGAGGAGGATGGATTAAACTGCCCTCTTCTTAATTGCTTTGTGAAACCTTCCCTTCTTAATCTCACTGTAGTTTCTTAAGAAATGAGGCACTTACATATCCCAAGGGCTTAAATAGAGATTTCTGCTGCAGAGGGTAAAGTAGAGAGTTTGCTGCATTAATCATTGAATAACATCAATCAAGCATCCACTTGGGCAGTTAAATTTCTGTTGAACAAAGTATAGAAGTACCTGGGGAATGTCTCCCTCTTTGTAAATGATGTCGTTAGAATCTGTTGTGAAGGCCTTGTAAAAATAGATATTTACATACACACAAAATAATTTTAATGCAACATAATGCTAGATACCTAGTGTGCAATATTCTACAAAACAGTGTTAGGTAAATAAATTAAACGTCAAAATAAATTATTGAACCGATTTCTTAAACAGACTACTAATTACCCCCTTGCCCTAAACTTGCCTGCTTATTGCTACAAGAATATTCTTTTTAAACACCATTTTGATTTCAGATACATTTTCAGAGATTATAATAAGTACACATTTTTGCTTATCTAAAATCCATATTGCTGATTCATGTTGAAAGGTTTTTTTAACAATTGGTTTTCTTATCCTTAATTTTACTTTTTAAAAATTTTTGCACATTCACATCATTCTGACTGGGATAGAAAATATGTGAATTTGCCTAATAATTTATTCCTTCAGTCCAAATCAACTTCTGCCATCTGCAATGCCTCTAATCCTCTCTTTTACCATCCAGATCAGTCCCATTTTGTTATCATCTTTTGCCCTTCCAGCCAGCTTGCAGAATGCAGTGCAAAGCAGTATATTTACAGTAATGAAGTTATGGAGAGTTTAAGTCTGCTTTCCAGGGCTTTAAGTCAACTCAAGGCATACTTAATTGTCTCTGTTGGAATATGACCACATTGAACTCAAAGGTGCTCTTATAATTTTCTCATTCTTGTTAAAATGACCAACACCTATAAGAAGCTTCTTGATCTAGTTAATTTCAAGAAGTTCAAGAATCTCACAAACAACTGGAAGTGATTTCATTTGAAAATCAAAAGAAGTATATTGGTTGGAAGAGTCAATAATGGAAAAGTGTTATGTATTTGCAAATTAATACTATAATGATATTCAAATCAAAATCACACTTGTGATGAATTTATGCTTTTTGTTGTTTTGTGAAAATATTTTTGAAAAGCATTCTAAAATACATCTTGGGTGGCAAGTTGACATTTATAGAAAATAATTTTTTAATCAGGGTGGAAATACCATATCGATTCTTTTATATAATTGAAAAGCTAGAATAATTAAAGCAATGTAATTGGTAGATCAACAGAGTATACCTGAAAGTTTGAAAATGATCTACAAACATATGAAGAATATAGAACTTCCTAGAGATAACATTTCGAATC
>RJWM01007310.1:39045-49241 GCA_004363535.1 Dasyprocta punctata
CCTCGCGCCTGCCAGGGCAAGCGCTTTAAGGCACTGAGCCAAACTCCCGGCCCTGGTTTTTTGAGGCAGGGTCGCACTATGTAGCTCAGGCCGGCCTTATGCTCGCGTTGTAGCCCAAGCCGGCCTCGAACCCACAACGCTCCGCCTACCTCAGCCTCCCGAGTGCTGGGATTAAAGGCGTGCGCCACCACGCCCGGCAATATTTCTTATAGAAGAGAGCAGTTTAAAGTTGATATCAAAGACAGAAAATAAAAAGGAAGAGAAATCCTAATAAAGATTTTAAATTCTGCACAAAAATATTGTAAACAAAGTTTAACAACAATGAGTTAACTGGCTGCAGAAAATATTTACATATATAAGACAAAAAGATCAAATTTTGAACATACAAAGAGTCTTTCAAAATTAGTAAGAAAAAAATGAATGCTTTAATATAAAAAAGGAACTTACAAAAAGACAAGTGACAAGCAAAACATTTAAAAAATATTTAGCAGTGCTAGTAATCAAAAAAGTTAATATCTTTTTACCTATCTCTGGCAAAAATTAGAAAGAATAATAATGAGTATGGAGTATATATGGAAAAAATGGAACAATTTTATACCCTGTTCATGGAAGAGTAAAGTGTTGTAATCCCATGAAGTAAAATTTGGCAATTAATCCTCAATCATTTAAGAAGATCTCACTTGATTGATACATTCCATCAGAAGCAGGGAAATACATGCATACAATAGTAATACAGCAGGTGGTCATAATGGCAAAATATTTTGAAAAATGTGAACTAGTCAGGAAAATTCTAACTATAGCTGAAATAAGATAGAAATTTATTCCCTAGCAAGTTAAATAAAGTCTCAAGATAAGGACTCCATGGAAAATATGACAAATCCATGACAAAGTTCTTTGACTTAAGTTCTTTCTTTCAGGTCCGCAATCTCTTCAACATGAGGATTCTACTTTGTGGGCCAAGATAGATGCTTGATTTCTAAGTGTCTGATACACTTTCTTTCTTGTAAGGTAGGTAGGAAGAGGAAAGGCATAGTTTTTCTCTTTAAGAATACTTCCTGATAGCAACCAAGGAACATCAACCAACTTTTGTTTTGTTGATTCGGCCAGGCCTCTGGTCAGCAACCCAAGCATCACTTTACAGCAGGCAATGTAGCAAGTATGGGGCATTCTCTTCTGTCTTGTCTTCTACTATTAATAAAATATTAAAAAGAAAAAGAATACTTCCTGAATGTTGACCATAACACTTCAATTCAGTCACATGATCACGATTAACTGCAAATACATTTAGGAATTAAGTCTGTTCCAAACATCATATGTCAACTAAAAACTAGGAGTCTCATAACAAAGAAAGAAAGGAAGTAGGGGTATTGGAAGACAACCAACAGTCTCTGCCATGTAACGAAAATGTGAGCTCATAAGTAGTTCAACAGTAAATAAGTGAGCAATTAAATACAGTACTATACAATTGTCAAAATGCATAGTTGTCAACATAGAAATAGATACACAATATACAATTGTTATTATTTTTTATATCTTTGTTTTTTGTGACAGGGTCTTGCTATGTAATTCAGACTGGTCTTGGACTCACTAGGTAGCCCAAGATGTCTTTGGATTCACAGCGATTCTTCTGCTTCAGCCTCCCGAGTGCTGGGATTACAGGCTTGCACCATCACACCCGGCTCACAATATACTATTGAAACTCAAAAGTGACTCAAGAAATTGCTTTTATGATCTTATCTCTTGTTTATCTACTTTGTCTTTTCATCATATATTTTGAAGTGTGTTTTAGTTTCTAAAGTGATAAGACTTCTAAAATAGCTTTTTCATTTTTAAGTTTCTGACTATATTGCCTTGAGATGTCATATGTGCTCTCTATGAAATGAATGGTTTGGTATTTGTAGGTGTATTTGTTGTAATCTTATGAAACGAAATTTGGCAATAAATCTCCAACCCACTTAAGAAGATAGAACCACAGCTGGGGATATAGATCAGTGGCACAGCACCTGCCTGGCAAGTGCAAGGTCATGAGTTCGATCCCAGGTACCAGGCAAAAAAAAAAAAAGAAGAAGAAGAAGACGAAGAAGAAGATAGAACCTCTATTCTATTCATTATCTGTTTGCTGTAATTATGTGGGATGATATTCTATATGTATACATTGGAATGTACTTATCAACCACTAACCACTTACTAATTCAATTATTTAGACATAGGATGACCAAAACTTGCATTTTCCACTGATTTCTATAAGATAATATAACACAAACTATTAAAATGATAATTTTATCATATTCATTCAACACAAGAATTGACTGATCAAAATGACACCTCCCTGAGCAATACTCGGGATAGTCAGTATGTAAACAAACATGCTGCACAAGTGACACTTGGGGTACACTTTTAAGTGATTATGTTTTCATATTTCCCAATTATTTGTTGACTCGAAGTTTTTCAGAGTTTAAAATGTTATGATTGGGGGACTTTGACAAACAAAAGGTCAAATATTACAATTTCTTTTTTTACATCTACCATTGATTGTCTTTATGTACTTTTGAGGCTACATCTGTGAATGCATGTAAATTTAGGATTTTTTTTCAACGCTGGAGAGTGAACCCAGGGTCTCCCACATACTACACAAGCTCTCTACCACTGCGCTACATCCCCAGCTCTTTGTTATGTTTTCTTGGTAATTGCTCTTTTTATTATTAAATAATGACCCTGCTTAATGTGATATTATTGCATTAAACTATTTTAGAAGAGCCGGGCATGGTGGCACATGCCTTTAATCCCAGCACTAGGGAAGCTGAGGCAGGAGGATCATTGTGAGTTCAAGACCAACCTGGGCTACAAAGTGAGTTCAAGGCCAACCTGAACTGCCTAGTGAGACACTGTCTCAAAAAAAAAAATAGGACCAGGAAGCTCAGTGGCCTAAGTGCCTGCTTGGCAAATGCGAGGCTGTGAGTTTGATCCCAGGCACCAAAAAAAAAAAAAAAAAAAAAAAAAAAAAAAAAAAAAAAAAAAAAAAAAAAACTATTTCAGATATTAATATTGCATTACCACTTTTACTTGTCTTGAATTTACTTGGAATTTTTATATAATCTTACTGCAAATTTTAAAAGCACAGATTTGTATTTCAATACAGATAATCTCTATTTTTAGTGTTTATATTTATTCAAATTATTGAAACTAGATTTATTTTAACCATCTCATTTCATGTTTTCTATTTACTATATTTTTCCTTATAATATAGGAGTTTTTTTCCTGTTATCTACTAGACTGCTTTATTTTGTTCCGTTTTTTCCACCTTCTGGTGTTTAGGAAGATATGTGTTCTTTTTCTTTTGGAGGTCATCCAAAAGTTTGAATGTGCCACACCTGATTTTAAAAAGTCTGAAATTATATAATAGTTTCTGTATTCTCCCTTATCCTATGTTTTTGTTGTGTGACTTGTTTCTCCTGTCTTTTAAAATCTCTCTGACCTAACCCTAACCCTAACCCTAATCTTTATCACCATCGTAGGGCATGCTATGTATAATACACCTCTTCCTGTCTGAAATTCAAAATCAATGTGGAGAAAGAAATGTGCAAAGAGTCAGAGATAAGGGAGTTGAACGTCAAAATACAATATTGGCTTTATTTCAGATAAGGCTAATTGGAAAAAAGAGATTTCAGATCTGTGGCCAGGATAGTCTCACTGACACTTTGTTCTTGAGTTAAATGGACTTAGCCCCTCAGGCTACAATGAGACAACAGGTCTTCCTAATGAGGCTGATTGCTTACCACCTGAGCACACGTAGACAAGAATGTAGCTTCTCTGGGGACAGGCAGAGCTGAAGGAGAGGAAAAGAGCAGACCGAGACAAACTGGTTGAGGTTTTTCTCCTAAGCTTTTCAACACCTTCACCCTGCAGAGGAAAAGTTGAGGAAACCGAGAGAAGTTAAAATTGTTCTTCTTATATTACTACTTGTGTAGATTGGAGTAGAACTTTTCCCCTATGTATGCACACATGAGTGGGAAATAATTGTGCTTGTAACAGTTATTACTATTATTGTTGTTCTTACTAATGTTGCTTTCTGTAGTTCCTGCAAAAGTTTAATGTGCAACATCAGAGTCAACGTGCAGCTTTGAAGTCCTTTATGTGCGTGGATCCTTGCAAAATCCAGGAGAGCAGAAGCCCCAGGAGAGAGAGAAGAATGGAGTCCTGTCAACCTCAAGGTCATCCTTCTTGCCCTGGTGGTGATTCTGGAGCTGCAAGAGGATGCAGGGGTTTTGGGTACCACTTTTTTCATTTGGTGGATCTCATGGAACACTAACATCTTTCCCAGAAGAATCTGCTTGATACATGGCTCTACTCCAGGCCAAAGGGCCATGCGACTTGGCTCCATGATTTTCTTGTCACATCCCATGGCTGAAAACAACCAGGCAAAGTAGGGGGTGAGAGGGACACTGGGAATGGTGAAACCCAGTCAACCTTGACCAGCTTGCTGTGACAGTGAGGTCAAAGGGTTGGAGATATTTGAAGACTGCCCCACCACCAGTAATGCATCAAGAAGCTAAAATAAATGTTTCTCAACTATGACTGGCTAAAAAATAAAAAACTAAATTTGGCAAACTGTGTGAGAAGACTAATCGATCTTCAGCAGACTGATTTATCTTTCTACTTGCTTTGCATAAAATGATGTTCAAGCCATTGTCATAGTGAGAGGTGATCAAACAGTATTTGGACAAAAAGTATAAGGAATAAAATGTGTTACAAAGGTATCACATTGCTTGTAAGAATAAAAATGATTGCATTTTTGGATTTTGTGAGATCTTGTAGCATTTAACTATTAAGTTTATTTGTTGTGGCTTCTGTTCTCAAATCATATAATTCTAAACTTTTATATCTGATTTTTATTTTATTTTATTTATTTTCTTTTTTTTTTTGGGTTTTTTTTTGCGGCACTGGGGATTGAACTCACAACCTTGCGCTTGCCAGGGCAGGCGCTTAAGCCGCTGAGCCAAACTCCCCAGCCCTGGTTTTTTGAGGTAGGGTTGCACTATGTAGCTCAGGCCGGCCTTGCGCTCGCGTTGTAGCCCAAGCCGGCCTCGAACTCACAACGCTCCACCCACCTCAGCCTCCCGAGTGCTGGGATTAAAGGCGTGCGCCACCACGCCCGGCTTATATCTGATTTTTAATTAGTAATTTGATATTCTTTTGATTAAAGGGTCTCCCTAATTATTAAAGTCTTTGATCTCACAAAGTTGGACCTAACCATTTTCTTAGTTTTACAAAACTGTTGGTTGAAGTTTTTTGCCTGCATTAGCTTTTCATTTTCCCGCTTTCTCTTCTGGGTTTGTTTTCCTTCTTAACCATCTGTATCATTTGGTGGTTCTTCCAGTGAAAGCCTGTTAAAAGCACCCTCTGATAGGGTCATCAGTTAGTCCTTGTTCTTAAATGAAACAGCTTGATTCTGTCCAGGATTTTTCCTCCCTTCACCACTTTAGAGTCTTTATTTCATTTATGATGTGTGCCACTGCACAGAGAAATGGGCTTGTTTCTTTGAAGGTAGATTGTCTTTTCTGTCTGTTTGTTTCACTCTCCTGTACTGTTTGAACTCTTTATTTAACCTGCAAGGGTCTACTGTACTTCTGCAACCTGAGGATTTATGTCCTTTTTCAATCTTGGGAAAGTATCATTCCTTAGCTACCTATGCTCAAATTGTTTTAAATAAATACTGAGCAGATACATAGCTGTATTTCTAAAAAATATATAAATTATAAAGAGCTAGAGAGGAATCTCCCCAGCTAAATAGATAATCGTAATGTCAACTTGAATAAAATACCCTAGCTGACTGATTGAGCACAGCTCTGGGTGTGCGCGAATAACTGACTCACTAAAGAGGGAAGACCTGCCCTGGATGTGAATGGCAGCAAAAATGTCATGCTTGTAGCCTGGATAGAATAAGAGAAAGAAGAAGGAAGATTTGTTTCTGCTTCACTGGAGGAGGCCCAGTCTTTGCCATTGCTTTTGGGTGCTTGTCTCCAGGCTTCCAGTGCAGATCCCCCAACTTCTTGATGTGAACTTGCAAGAGTCTATGCAGTGAATTCCAGATCTTCAAACTTTGACTAGATCTTCCAGCTATACAGCATGCGCATGACCCTTTTGCATTTTTCCACATTTGACTCTGCAGACAACCAATGTAAGCCTACCTTGGAAATTTTTTTTTTTTAATTTTGTCTTTTTGAGACAGGGTCTTTCTATGCAGTTCAGGCTGGTCTTGACTTCACTTTGTAGCCCAGGCTGGTCTCGAACTTGCAACGATTCTCCTGCCTCAGCTTCCGAGTGCTGAGACTACAGCAGCACACTACCATGCCCGGCTGGAAATTTTTATATAACCCCCCAAAAGCATTAGCATGCAACACCTATGTCCTCACCACTAAGTGTAGGAAAAATGCAAAAAGAGTAACTTTATTACTTTGAATTTCCCCTTGGCCCTCACTAACTCCATCTATTTCTACCATTATGTTAGACTTGATAAGTTTTCTTATTTTTCGTACCAGGGATTGAACTCACAACCTCATGCTTGCCAGGCAGGCACTTATGCCACTGAGCTAAATCCCCAGCCCCTAAACTTGATGATTATCATCTTTATATTTTCACAAAGAATATACATATTATTATGCATGTTTTAAAACTATATATTATTAGAATAATGCTGTTTATGTTCTCCATTTTACTTTCTCCAATCAAAATTAGATTCCTGAAATTCCTCTGTGTTGTTGCATATGACTATAGTTTATTATATTCATTGCAATATAGAGATATATTGTGGGATACAGGAAAATGGCATTCTGAGAGAAATTTTTAGCTTTAATACTTACTGCCTGAAAACTATGTAGTTATGTTTTCAAATTTGAAAGTTAAAGGAATAACAACAGAAACACACACATACACACACACACACAGAAAATAGGATATTATAGCTTTTTAGCTGGGCACAGGACTGAGGGAGTGATTAACTACATTCCCGGCCCTTTTTATTTTGAGTCAGGGTCTTGCTAAGTTGCTTACATTGGTCTCCAACTTGGGCTCCCACTTCAACCTCCAGGGAAGCTGAGATGTCAAGTATATAGTCTTATCTGTTAGAATATTTATGGAAACCAATTATTTATTGGCCACAGAGAAATTCTTTCTTTCTTTCTTTCTTTCTTTCTTTCTTTCTTTCTTTCTTTTTTTTTTTTTTTTTAGACAGGGTGTCACTACACAGTTCAGGCTGGACTTGAACTCACTAGGTAGCCCAAGGTGGCCTCTAACCCACAGTGATCTTCCTGCCTCAGCCTCTTGAGTGCTGGGATTACAGGCATGTGCTACCAGGTCCGGTGAGAAAATTTTAATTTCCCAACATAGAGATTTTGCAGCCTTTATGCTTTGATCATAATCAAATAACACACAAATAAATAAAAAAGTTACCAATTGTTTGGTGGTGGAGCACTTGCCTGATATGTGAGGCCTGTGTTTGGTTCCTAACACTGCAACAAACAAATAAACCATATTAACAATAGACTGATTAAATAGAAAACATATAAATAGTAGAGAGCTTGGGAATCCAAAATAATTTCCTCTGAAATGACTAACAAAGTAAATGCTGTATACTGTGGTGATACTAAAGAAAAATAAAAGGCACAAGTTTTTGTTAGTGACAAAGGTGTCATGAATTCAGTTGCAATACTGATTAGAGTGATATGAGTGCTGTTAACTAACTTTGTGCCAATAAAATTAAAAATTTGGCAAAGATATACTTTTCCAGAAAAACGTATATTAACTTTTCATCTATTTTGTTTAACTCTTGTTAAGTCTCATAATCTCTGGATAATTTTAGATTTTCTGCATAAAACAACCATATCGTATGTGAATTATATAAATGTTTTCTGCCATTATCTTTTCAAATGTGTCTACAATTTGTTTTTTGTTTTTTTGTTTCATTTTGTTTTTGGTACTGGGAATCAAACTCAAGACCTTGCACTTGCCAGACAGGTGCTTATGACACTGAGCTATATCCCTGGCCCTACAATTTGCTTTCTGGAATGTCTGC
Source organism: Dasyprocta punctata (assembly GCA_004363535.1). Lineage (NCBI taxonomy): Eukaryota > Metazoa > Chordata > Mammalia > Rodentia > Dasyproctidae > Dasyprocta > Dasyprocta punctata. Next base: position 47,117 of record RJWM01007310.1, read on the forward strand.
TACAAGTATATTGGAATTTATTCTGGCTTCCATGTCTCATAACCTCTTTTTAATATATCCATTTTTTATGTATATCACATTACATGTGACTTAGATCTATTTTTCCATTGACTATTTTACATGTTAGTTTAACTACTCATTGAGTTTTTAATTTGAATTAGATCTTTATTTCTGGGAGTCAAATTTGATCCTATTTCAAATCTGCTTGTTCTCTCTTTACACTGTCCTTTTGCTCTTTTGGTGGTACTGGAGATTTAATCCAGGGAGTACTGTGCTACAACCCCAGCCCTTTTTATTTTATTTTTGATACAGGATCTTGCTGTGTTGCTGAGTCCTCCAGGCTAGGCTCAAACTTGTAATCTTCCTGACTCAGCCTCCTGAGTGCCTGGATTACAGGTGTGTGCCACCACACTGGGTTTCAATCCTTCATTTAGTATTACTTTTTAAAACCTTTCATTATTTTATTTTATTTTATTTTATTTTATTTTTGAGTCAGGGTCTCACTATGCAGGTCAGGATGGCCTTGAACTCACTATGGATCCTGGGCTGGCCTTGAACTTGCGGCAATCCTCTTGCCTCAGCCTGCTGAAGGCTGGGATTACAGGTGTGCACCACCACATCTGTTTTCATCATTTTAAACAGTAATGTTTCTACTCTCTTTCAGAGTGTTCAGTTCTGGTAGTGAGTCTTTTGTCTCTTCCTCATTTCTTCGTATGATCTGTAATTTTTTTTAATTTTATTTATAAGAAAATAGACACAGAAGATAGAAACAAAAAGCATGAAAGACAAACAACAACAACGACAGTGATCCGTAATTTTTTATTGTGAGCTCATCTTAAACAGATATGGCCCTTTCTGAAAGATTTGTCCCTTAGTGTAAATTCACATTCAATTCTTGAGGTTCTCAGAATTGGGAAGCAGAGTTACATGACGGGCATCAGTTTATTTTGTTTTTTCTTTTCTTTTTATTAGCTTATCAGATGGATTGTTACTCTAGAAGGCCAGTATACAATTAGATCCCACCTTCGGTTTAGGGTTTTAATTTCTTAGAGGAGATGGTTTGTTTTGCTCCATGCTCAAAGCCCTGAATTCTGCAAGATTTCTAGAGCTTCTTAATTTAGCTTCTTTTTATATAATCATCCACTTTAAAAACATGCCGTGTTTTGTTTTGTTTTGTTTTTACATGCCATGTTTTTGTATTCATATGACTTAATACTCCAGCTCTTATGCTTTAGGTAGAGGTCTTGTCAGTCCAGCGCTAGTGTTCTGGCTTCAGAAAGGTTTTTTCCCTTCACTTTTGATTTTATCTCTACATTCTTTTTCTATTTCTAGGGATTGAATCTCATATTTAAGGCATGCATTCTACCAGTAAGCTACATTCCCAGTCCCTTTGATTATCTACTTTTAAAAATGTAGTTTAAGAGATGGGTGCAGTGAGTGACATATGTCTGTAGTTTCAGCTATTTGGGAGGCTGATGAAGTAGGATCTGTTGAGCTCAGAAGTTTGAGGTCAGCCTGGGAAACACAGTGAGACCTCATCTCAAAAACAACAACAAAGTCTACAAAATTTGTGTATTAGTAATTTTTGTTATATTTTACCCAAAGTATCTATGTTTTTCTTTCAATATTGTGTTCACCTCGTTTCTGAACCACGGGTTGTAGAAAATGTCTCGATTGCACTCATATTTAAATAAATATTCTCCACTAGTTGTGATTACAGTTGATTCTGAGTTTCTGTTAGCCTTACTTTTCATTGTTTGGATTTTATACAATGAATATGTAATGCTTTTGTTATTTGAGGATATAAAATAATTTCAAATTTGAAGAAAACTTTAATGAAAACTGGATTAGTGTATCATATTATCACATAGTTCAGAAAATATTTTGCTTTTAATTACTATGTGTAAGTAGGGGGAGATGTCACACAATGTTCTAAACTTACATTAGATTTGAGCTAGCATTGCAGTGAAACATTACCAATTCAGAGTAAAAGAGGGAAGTGAATCTAAGCTAATCTAAAGCTTAAGTTGTTTTAAAACCTTTAATTTCTTCAGGTAAATCCAATAAATTGAATGACAAATGGTAACAATTAGGAAATTTTCTATTATAAACAAATAGAATACAT
>RJWM01007310.1:49341-61700 GCA_004363535.1 Dasyprocta punctata
TTTTTTTTTTTTTTTTTTTTTTTTTTTTTTTGCGCACCGGGGATTGAACTCACAACCTCGCGCCTGCCAGGGCAGGCACTTAAGGCACTGAGCCAAACTCCCGGCCCTGGTTTTTTGAGGCAGGGTCACACTATGTAGCTCAGGCCGGCCTTGCACTCACATTGTAGCCCAAGCCGGCCTCGAACTCACAACGCCTCCTCCTACCTCAGCCTCCCGAGTGCTGGGGTTAAAGGTGTGCACCACCACGCCCGGCTGGCCCTAGTTTTTTGAGGCAGGGTCACACTATGTAGCTCAGACTGGCCTTGCACTCACATTGTAGCCCAAGTCGGCCTTGAACTCACAACGCTCCGCCTACCTCAGCCTCCCAAGTGCTGGGATTAAAGGCGTGCACCACCACGCCCAGCTTGGTGGATTTTTGAAGAGGGAGATGCTGTTTGTTTTCTTTCTTTCTTTTAGTTTTTGTTTTTGGGTTATTTTTATTTTTATTTTTATTTTTTTGAGACTGGGTCTTGCTATGCAGTTCAGGCTGGTTTTGTGCTTACTTTGTAGCCCAGGCTGGTCTCGAACTTGCAACGATCCTCCTGCCTCAGACTTCTGAGTACTGGGATTATAGGTGTATGCCACCACCACCAGCTTGTTTTTGTTTTAAAACAGTCTTGCTATGCAGTTTATAACCCAGACTAGCCTTGAACTCATGGTGATCTTCCTGCCTCAGCTTCCCTAGTGCTGGAATTACAGGTGTGTGTCATGCCTACCCAGTTGTTGTCTTATAGAAAGAAAGGAAGGTGAGCCAGGAGGAAGAGAGGGGGGAAAAAGTCTAATAAAGGCTGAATACATGTATGTTTCATATATGTTCTTCATACCTGGCAATTCACATTCCAAATTATTTAGTCCCTAGCTGAAAGGAACAAGAAAATTCTTCAAAACTACAGGACCAAATTCAGCCCAGGCAATGGAGGCAGGTGCAGCAATGCAGGCTTTGCTAGAGTCTGGAGTGCACGGCCTCAGGTCACAGGAATTTTCTGGAAGGCAAACTGGCTGGAGATGCCTCTAACCTAGCTGAAGATGCTTGGAGTGAGGCATGTGTAATCCCAGGTTCTCCATTTTTACTCATTGCATAACCTTTCCTTAGTTATTTTACTTCATATTGTTCAATGTGCTTATCTGTAAAACAGAGATATTACCCAGTTCATAGGTTCCTCGTGAAGATCAAGTGGGATGGTGCATACAGAGCCCATTGTACCATTGTACCATGCCCCATCCAGGAAGCATGCACTTCCTGGGAGCCATTTTACAGTTACTGAAGCACTGCTGGTAAGATGTAGGCATTGGGGAAGTGTTCAACAAAGAGGGAGCTAATATTTGGCAATCCAGGTAGCAGGCAGCACCAGTTGCAGTTGTCCGCAGGTAAAGCAGTCACAGCAATGAGTCAAGAGTTGAGGGACCAGATACCTCTCCCACCAGAAGGTGGACATATAAAACTGACCTCCTATAAGAGCAAAGAAAAGCCCCAGGCTCAGAAAAATAGACTAACATGCAAGAGTCAATGGCTGGAACTCAATCCCAAGAAACAAGACAGGACAAGTTTAGCAAAACTGGTGGATGAAGTCAGAATTTCTGCCACAAAGTGTAGAATAGCACTGGAAAAGTAGCAGTCCAGTCTCAAAGCATCTGGTTGTGGCTTTTGACATCCACCACATGTTACCCTACCCAACCCCAATTATCTGACTTCAGTCCTTGAGCCAAAGTAAGGGAACATATCAGTGAAAATTAACGCATGTTTTTGTTTTAGCTTTATATATTAATTTTGAATGTATACTATATTTACATGACTAAAAACTCAAAACTACACAGAAAGGTATGTGTGGGATATCTTGCTTCCACGATCATTTTCATTCTATTCTCTTCTGTCCTTTACAGATAATCACCTCCAGCAGATACTGACCCTTTCAATATTTTTATTTATTTTTACAAATTATATATTCTTATTCCTTGTCTGTTATACAAATACCATGTACTTCATGTACTTTGTTGTTGTTTTTAACTTAACATTATATCTTATAGATTTCTCCACACCAACAGACAGTAATCTTTGTTCTAATTTATAACTGTATAATACTATCTGTACTTTACTATATGGCTATCTTAGAGTTATTTTGAACAAGATCTCTATTGCTGAACACTTGGGTGGTTTCTAATCTTTTGCTGTTATAAACAGTGTCACAAGACAACCCCTTGGACATATGCCATTTTATACTTTTGTTTTGGTTTTTGTTTGTTTGTTTTTTGTTTTGTTTTTGAGACAGAATCTTACTAAGTAGATCAGGTTGGTCTTGATCTCATTATGTAGCCTTGGCTGGCCTCAAACCCAAGGTATAGTAAGACAAAAGCTTCAAAGTAGAGTGTTTGTTTCAAAGGGTAGGTTCATTGGTAATTTTATTAGTTATTTTACCAAATCTCTCCAAAAGAGCTAACCCATTTCTCACTCTTATTAGCAATGTTTGAGATTCCTGTGTCCCACATTCTCACCAACAGAGGGTGTCAAACTTTTGGATTGCCATCAGCCTGGTAGGAGAGTTATAATTTTGAAGTCTAACAAAAGGAAAATTGTATTTGAAAAGCTCCCAATAAATGCTTTTTTATTGGAACAGTGCTTGTTCTTTCCTTCTTTTCCTTTTTTTTTTCTTTTAAAAAAGCAAACATTACAGCCCCTACTACTTTGTGATTAGTTATGTATCCTTAAATTTAAATTATTCTGGGTATAAAAAATTTGGCCGGTGTAGATAAGAAAGATGTGGAAGTTAAAGTTACAACTAATGTCTTTGATCCTGAAAACCATCTGGTCTTCTGTCTTGCCTTGAGTTTTCCTGGCTCCTGGGTACCATAATACCTGTGGGTTCTCGTAACCCCAGGTTGAGCTCCTGGCTTTGACTGAGCAACATCTCCCTGTCCGTGGTCTTATGCAAAGTAGTCTCCTCACACACTTTTACCTGTAACATGATGGATGCAGGGGAAAGAATTGTTAGACTGGTGTGAAGTACAATTAGCAGACTAAGAATGGAGGCCTCACATCTGAATGGCTCTCATCTGATGAGGCATGGTCCAGAATATTTTCAATAAACAACTCCTTCCTCATCCACCTCTTCTTCATCTTTCTTCCTTCTCTCCTCTTCCGATTTTTTTTTTTCCTCTTCCTTTTTGTGACACTGGGGCTTGAATACAGAAGCTGCACACTGAGTTACATCCCCAGCCTCTTAACTTTTTTATTTTATTTTAAAGATAGTAAAATCCAACAAAACAAAACAAAGTCAATCAAAACAAAGCAGTAGAATTGGTACAGAACTTCAAAGCAGGATACTAGGAAAATAACTACTGTAGTCTATCTTGTTATCTTCACAATAGTTGTCCATTCCATCAGGTATAGCAAAATCAAACCAAAAACAAAACAGAATAAAACCAACCAAAACAGAATACTGAATAGAGCAAAACAATGAGTACAATATCGGGCCTCAAAGACAAGATAGAAGGAAATCCCCCATATTTGCTATATTACATACTGTCATCCTCCCAAGAGATGCTCAGACTACTGGCCCCAGGCCTGCAAAATCAACCAAACAATACAAGCACTCAGTTGCTTTACGTACCTTAGTTGCTATCAACTTAGCCAGTCCTCCGAACCAGCAGGTTGCTTACGGGGGTGGGGGTAGGGTGTTGATTCTCTTCCTGGAACTCGTACCGCTTACAAGGAAGACTGGCTAGTTGTCTTCTGGTTGGATCTTCCCTGGCCCAGCATGGCCCTTAAGTTTTTTTAACTTTATTTTTTACTTTGAGACAGGGCCTCACAAAGTCACTAAGTTGCACAAGGCTGGGCAATCTTCCTGCTTCAGCCTGCCAGAGTGCTGGGATTACTGGTGTGCTTCACTTCACCTGGCTTCACTGTGGAATTTTCATATGGAAGCATTCATATACATTTTCCCCAAGACTTTTAAATTTAAACCTTTTCAAAACTAGAAATGAATTCAGAACTTGACATAGCCATACAATGCCAAGACTGCATGTGACATAACAGCACCTTATATTTGAATGGGAAAAAAAAAAGATGTTAGGCCAAAGCTTGAGAGCATGAGAAAACACACTTCAACTCAGCTGCAGTTCTAGCCTATTTTTACACAATTGTGCTAATAATTTTACTTCTCAGTAATATAAAGAAATATCTAATATTTATATCTAATAATTTTAATGACCTTGAATACTTTGAAAACACAGTGAGAAAGCTTCTGCCACAGTACATTTTCCTTATAGTGCCTTCAAACATAATCCTGTCTGTAGGGTGGCCACAAAGCCTTTTTGCATTGCAGTTATAAGTTTAGATGTGTGCTCTTCTTCACAGAAATCTCATAGCCCCCATGTAGTTCCTTATATTATTGATGGCTAAAAGTCATTAAAGCAATCTGTGGCAGCTGTTTCTAGGTCTTTGACCCTCATTTCATGGAGCAGAGAATTTTTCTTTTAGATGGTCCCAAGGCAAAATCCTGTATTTTGTGAAGTAGGGACCCTGGGGAGATTCTCTAACTGGGGAGCAGAGGGCTGGTGCTCCCCTACTGTGGGGAGGTGATCACAGTTACCTCCAGTTCTTGCCCCCACACAGACCGGCATGACTTGGGTTCAGATGAGCAGAGTGGCTGGCTCTTGTCTTACAAAAGTACAGCTCTACAAATTGATTTTCTGAAATTGTTGCCAAGGTCATGATGTGAAGAGGATTCTACTCAGTTTTCTTAGAATGATGGATTAGGAAGGACACATTCTTATGCACACGGAGCTTGTGGTTGCTCAGGAAGTACCAGAGAAGCTCAGATACACCAGTCACATTGGTACCACACTTAGGAAAGGGATGTTGGCATATTAATACTCTGACTTATTTCACAGGTCATTCAGATATCAGTGAATCAGGCCCTATGTTAGAAATATACAAACATAGGGTACCCTTCAGAGCTCACATTCCAGGGGTAAAATACAAATACTCACAAATATTTACAGTATCATATAATAAGGACTAAAACAGTGATGCCTCCTGGTGGTTTCCTGTTCCACCGGAGGTGTTGAATAGATCAGAAAGCTTCACAGAGGTATTTGAGATGACAGCAGTTTTTTACCAAGCAGTGAGAAAGGGCTAGAAAATAACAATGTCAGAATATTGAGGTAGGGGAGGACCTGGTGAGGTGAAGAATCACAAGTGGACTCTTTAGGAACCACTTCTCAGAGAAGGCGAGTGCTGAACTAGACTTTGGAGGAAGTGGCTGGACATTGAGAGGAGTGACATGAACAGAGCCACAGAGAGAAGAACCAGTTAAAGTGCGTCAGGGCAGAGAGGACAGGTGCCAAGGAGCTCCGTGGTGAGCCAGTGGCACCCAGGAAGTGAGCCTGAAAGAGAAAGAGCAGGAATTGCCTCAGGGTCATAGGGTTGGTGGCAGGAGACAAAAAGTAGGTTAAGGAAAAGGCAAAAGTATAGAAAGAGCTTCAAGTGATAATGGTGTTAGAAAAGTTGTGGGGAAAGCCAGGCATGGTGGTGCATACCTGTAATCCCAGGACTCGGGAGGTTGAGGCAGGAGGATCGTTGTGAATTCAAGACTAGCCTGGGCTACAAAATGAGTTCAAGGCCAGCCTGAACTGCATAGTAAGACCCTGTCTCAAAAAATAGGACTGGGAATTTAGCTCAGTGGCTAAGCGCCTTCCTGGCAGGCATGAGATTGTGAGTTTGACTCCCGGTACCAAAAAAAAAAAAAAAAAGTTGTGGGGAAAGAGAAGTACTTTTGAGACTCCAAGAGTTACCAGTTGCCCAACTGGTCCATTCACCTGGGGCAGATAAGCAAATCAAAGGCAGTGCTAGTAGCTGCTTCTTTTAAATCAAAGACTATCATACGTCCTTCAAACTCCCCATCCCACCCATACCCTTAAGTCTTTTACATATTTGGCACTTTGAATGGCCCAGATAATCTAAATAGATCTCCCACTCCAGGTTTAATAAACTAGAATTATAGAACAGCATGCTCCAGATATCAATATATATTTCCAAAAGATGTGAAGCTGAAGAATGCCAAGAAGAGACAAAACAGTTTTCCTAAAGGAAGGTCACTAGAAATCAAAGATGGAAAATTTTCAGTGGTCAGGTGAGTTAGAAACAAAAAATCTAGCAAGAACTATGAAAAAATGGAGGCAGGCGGACTTATTGTCCAAGGAATTTGCCCATGGTTGGTCAGAAAAAAAAAAAAAAATTGGAAGAGCTAAATAGTCTTATTTATCTTTTATAGTTTTAACATTGAGCCTAACATTTCTACCACTTCTGTGAATTATCTCACATTACTAAGGGAGCCTAGCCTACTTAAGGATAAATGTATCAAAGGGTAAATTACAGTTTGCAACATTGTTTCTTTTAGACCCAACTGTTCTCAGTGACAGCTCTGACTGTCTCAGTTATTCTCCTCTCCTCTGCCTCCTTTGTTCTTTACTTTTCACTTTCCCTCTTTCTCCTCTTCCTTGTGGCACCCACATTGGGTAAGGTACACTCCAGTTTCCAGGCACTCCATACCTTGTCATTGCAGCCAGAGGAATCCAGGAGGCCCCACACCACAAGGTATGGGTTCCAGAGAACTAGGGTTTGCAGCTCCATCTAACTTCTCTTTTCCATACAGGATTTGCAGTGCTTACTTATCACCTCTAAGTCAAACACGTTCTACATCACTCACCATCCTTGGCAGCCACAGAATCATAGGCTTATCTTGGGTCTTTCGAGAAAAGAGCCTCCATATTCTCTCAGGGCCTATCTACATCACCCACAAGCCAATTGCAACATAGTGGTGACAAACCCTGGGATCCCAGCCTTTAGAAATGGGTTCAGAATCTCCAAAACTCAACTATTTGGGTAGACAGCAATAGTTCCCTCTCGTTGGTTTGTTTTTTTTTTTTTTTCTTTTCAATATTGGGACTCGAACCTTGAGCCTCTATACTTAGCTATATTCCAGCCCGTTTTTTATTTAAAAAAGTGTTTTTTAGAAACAGGATCTCACTGACTCACTAAGTTGCCCAGTCTGGGCTTGAATTTGCAATTTTTCTGCCTCATCCTTTCAGAGAATTGGGATTACAGCTGTGCACAAACACACCTGGATGGGATGCTCTCCTTGTCTATTCTTGGTCAATTAACATCCAGGCTGATTCTGTGGAGATGTTGTATAGTAAGTGGAATTTTTCCCCAGCATCACAGGTCCCCCATTCACTGCAGATCCTCCTGCTTCATCTCATCTTCTCTTTGGTGTTCATACCTTCTCTCTTCTTTTCTTTTGTAATAAAGTAGGCCTTTAGAAAAGGACCTGAAATCAATTCATGATAAAGTATAAATAACTGATAAAAGTTCAGTGTGTTACTTGTCACAAACAAATTTACATTTTGACAGGTCTCAAGGCTTTTAGAGAAAGGAATATATTCATAAATCCTTAGTGGGGAAATTCTAATCACATAATAGAAAAACTGGAGTTGAGTAAGGTGTATCCAATTTCCTAAAATCACACAACAGACAAATACTATATTCAAATATTAAATCTCTCTGTCTCTGTCTCTTCCTCCTTACCTGTTTAATTCTAGGCAATATGTTAAATGTCTTATAGTCTCTCATTTGACTCTTACCCTTCCTGTGTCCTTAATTTCATATGAAATAATGCTATTTAGTGACATATACATCCTGGTACACAGCAAGGTCAAGCCAATTGCCAAAACTTGCAGAGCCCATAATGTAAAGCAGGGTATGAATCCATTCTCTGTAGGTTATAAAGTCCCTGGTGGTAAGGTAGTACACTCTTCTAATGGTAGGAAACAGTTTTCCTGCTTGCCTCCTGGCTTTTAAGGAACATACAAGGTTTTAAGTGTATATTTTTTCATAAGGTACCTTTAAATGTCTTTTTAAAAATTATCTTTCTCTCTGAACTCCCCAGAGTTTGTATATGTCATCCTTGTAATTATGTTTTCCAAATGAAACATAGTGTCCTGGTCTACTTTCACATTTCAACCTATGCAGGATATAAAAAATAAACAACATATGGTGAAAAGTTAGTGAGATTAAAAAAATGAGTGCTCTGAAAATAATCCACGGGTTTTTCTTCTACATGTGTTGTTGGTCTGGTTTCAAAAACCACAGAAGTTTTACTATGCTTTAGAAAAGGATGACTATTTTGCATTGTTTTTCTACGGGTCAATGGAAAACCAATGTCATAGAATCAGCACTAATGATTATCTTGTTTATAAACAAATGTTATGCTAGACTAGCATACAACAGGGCTTATTGTGATGTGCCCAAGCACTATACGTGTTCAAAGCACTCTGCAATACTCTCTACAGTTAACAAATCTCATGGACACATGGTCCTTTAACTAGAATAATGAAGAATAATGAAGAATTTAGCTAGAGAGGAAGATAGGAAACTATATTGTCTTTGAGAACAGTAGTTTTTTTAACACAGCTTATAAATTACATTATCATAATAGGTAGATATGATTTTTTAAAAATCCATGTACAGTTCAAGTAAAGAACAAAAACAAAACCAAGAGGTTAAGAATCCTGTTTTTGGGCTAGGGATGTAGCTCAGTGGCATAAGCACCTGCCTGGCATGCGCAAGGTCCTCAATTTGATTCCCCATACCAAAACCAAAAAACGAAAAAAACCCCTTGTTTTTAATTATTATTATTATTATTATTGTACCGGGAATTGAACTCACCACCTCACGTTTGCCAGGCAGGCACTGTGCTGCTGAGCTATATCCTCAGCCCTTGCTTTATTTTAAATGAGCAGTCACACAGAAAATCTTTGTTGCTTAAGCTACATCACTTCCCTGAAAAGAAACAATGAACTTTAAAACACATGTGACAATTTTACTTGCATATTTGTGCTCAGCCACAAATTTCTCTGGACAATGAAATGCTAGGGAATTGTTTTGAGTGTGGGGGAAGATAAAAGAGAACACGGGGATTTTGCCTTTGAGGATAACCCAGTTAGAGTGATGGGAGATCCTCAATAAACTAAAAATAGATACAAAATACAGTATTTGGGCTGGGGTTGTAGTGCAGTGGTGGAGATGTTGCCTAGCATGCACAGGAGCCCAATCCCCAGTACCGCAAAACAAAAACAAAACAAAAACTTCTGGTGTGCCAGGCACTGTGCTTAGAAATTTGCAGTAATTATTTAATACAATCGGTTGCGGTACCTCACAGGCAGTATTATTCTCTGCAGGTTATATGGAGGGACAACCAAGGCTTAAGGGTCACTTCACTCTTAAAGCAAGTATGTAAGGTTTACTGTGTATGAGAAACTGTAATGCACTGAATTGGTTAGGTTTGGTTGTTTGGTTTCCCACTGAAAAAAGAAGAAAAAAAACAAAAGAACAAAAACCCACCTCTCCCTCTCCCCCAAAAAAATGAAGTTAAAAACTTGTTAGCATAAACAAATAGTTTATTTTTCTTTCTCATAAATGAAGTCTATGGAAGCTATGACTGAGTGGCTTGATGCACCGCCTAAGCACATAGGAAACCTTGCCTTGAAGGGAATCTGGGAAATGTACTTAAAAAAATAGTAGGCAGTCATGTGCCCAGTTAGAAATTGGGGCTTCCATTACTAAAGAACAGATTTGTGGCTAGGCGTCCTGCTTTTCTGCCCTGTGTGGCAAGTGCTGGACACAGCAAAGATATAGTAAATGTCCAGTAAGAAAAGTTACAGAGCCTAGAGCAGCCTCAAAGTGGCTTGGTTCACTGATTAAACACAACTATTTTTGTCCGCCACTGTGGCTAAATAGGGAAGCAAGTAAGAAGCAAATACTAGATGCTCCAAACACTAAGGGCTGGGGCATGTACTCCCAGAGCTTGCCTCTCCTCTTTCTCCTCCAGACATGTGATGTGGTTTGCCCCAAATCTTCACACCTGTGGAAAGATGACAGCAAGCTAAGACATGATGTAAAACAAAAATACTACCCAGTCCTGGGCATTTACTAACTCAGACTTCTGCTTTCTTCTCATGCCCTTTTCAGGGACTGTAAATGAGAGCTCTGGCCTCTTATAAAAGGGAAGATGAGCAGTCACACTGCACAAAGGTCACTTATATCAGTAACAATAAGCAAGATGCCCCGGTGCTGTGCAAACTGGCACTCCAGGGAAGCATGACTTTGTAGCAACCCATGGTTAAGTGTCTGAAAGGTTTTCTATGGATCATCTCTGTGGTAGTTTGGTTCTTGAATCCTTCCCTGTCTCCTACCATATGTTAAAGACTTGGTCCTCAACCTGGTGCTATTGGGAGTTGGTGAAATTTTGAGGGGTGAGGCCTAGAGGGCGGTCTTTAGGTCACTGTGGATGACTTGGAAGGATATAGGGGAGCCTCCTTTCTCTCTTTTGCTTCCTGGCCATGCAGTGAGGAGCTTTGCTCTGCCACATGCTGCTAACATGATTTGCTGCCCCACCACAGGCCCAAAAGCAAGACAGTTAACTGACGGTAGACTGAAACCTCCAAAATTCTGAGCCAACATAAACCTTTTCACTTTATAAGTTTATTAGTCCAGGTATTTTTTTTTACAGCAATGGAAAGCTGACATTTTCAATCTAATAAATTCTCACATAGGACAGATGACAGTCAGGCTACAAAAAAAAAAAAAAAAGGAAAATCAGTATTGTATAGATTTCAGAAGTTGCCCTTAACTTCCTACCTCCTAATCCACTAGCTTCCTTTGGGTCTTATCAGAGCAGTGTAGGGTGAGAAATGAAAACTGAGTAGGAGAAAGGAATATGGTAGAACCTCCTAAATGGTGGGTTGAAAGCAGGATTTTTCAGCTGCTTTGTGTATTGATTTGGGCCATGAAGGGGTGGAAAGGAAAAAGAAGTGAGAGATGAGACTTTGGTCCTTCCTTTCCTTACCTCCTCATCTAATCAACTCCCCAAAACTTCTAGGTCATTTCCTCACTGATCCTCAGGAAGAGAGAAAGAATACAGGTTGATTGACACAAAATAGCAGGTGACACGTCATCCTCCAGTGGACTCAGTCCTACACTAGACTCAGTGAGTAGCAATCAAGGCTCAAACTGAACCACACCCCCCATCTGTCTTCTTGGCCTTGAGCAGTAATCAACCTGCATATTCTTGAGTGGCCAACCCTTTGGTGTTGGTTCACTTATCCCAATCCCTTTGATTTTCCCCACTCCATCCAACTCCATTTCTCATCTCTCACTTGGACTATGCCTGATTGTAATAGATAATTACGACAATAATTTACAAGGAGGTCTAAATTTAGGCTTTGGTGTTGTTGCCAGGGAAGTCTATATATTTGATCATACAGTTATGACTAGGTTAAAATATGTTCATCACGGTTTATCTTCTTATCTTTGTGATCTATTACTAGGCTATATTGCCTGTAGGGCCATATGAATTAATTTAAATATAAGTGTTAAGCTGGGCTCGGTGGCACACACCTTTAATCCCAGCACTCGGGAGGCTGAGGTAGGAGGAGCGTTATGAGTTTGAAGGAGCGTTATGAGTTTGAGGCCGGCTTAGGCTACAATGTGAGCGCAAGGCTGGCCTGAGCTACATAGTGTGACCCTGCCATGAAAAACTAGGGCTGGGAGTTTGGCTCAGTGGCCTAAGCGCCTGTCTGGCAGGTGCAAGGTTGTGAGTTTGATCCCCGGTGCCACCAAAAAAAAAAAAAAAAAAGAGTTGTTGTGTGAGAATCACACTTGTTTTGTATTTTAGAGGCCAACTATATCACATCCAGTTTTTAAAAATGTAAACATTAAAATAAACTAGTTTGTATGATATCTGTACTTGATATGTATCCAGTACTGGGGATTTAAACCAGGGACATTCAACCACTGAGTACATCCCCAGCCCTTTTTTATATTTTGAGATAGGATCTCACCGAGTTGCCCAGACTGCTTTGAATTTGTGATCCTCATGCCTCAGGCTCCCAAGTAACTGGGATTACAGACATATGCCTCAGTACCCAATTTGTTTCTTAATATACTGGGAGTCTCAGTGTAGACTTGATTGGAATGAGTGTAGTAGGCCTCCTTGGTGCAAGGCCTGAACCTGGATTCCTGGGACCTCACCCCCAGTCTGATGCCCATCACTTTTCCTCATATCTAGCATGCTGACTTTCAAACAGCCAGTGGGTTCTTGCCTTAACCCAGATCTGATGTCAGCCCCTGCTAAAATGCTAGTTACTCTGCTACTCTTACTGTTGTTGGGACACAAGCTCCAATTTAATCAAGTCTTCCAGGCCTAGTTTATATACCCCACATTACTCTCCAGAACCGCTGGCCTCCTGCTGTCTGTGACTGTCTG
>RJWM01007310.1:61800-78909 GCA_004363535.1 Dasyprocta punctata
GCCTGCCAGGACAGGCGCTTAAGGCACTGAGCCAAACTCCCGGCCCTGGTTTTTTGAGGCAGGGTCGCACTATGTAGCTCAGGCCGGCCTTGCGCTCGCGTTGTAGCCCAAGCCGGCCTCGAACTCACAACGCTCCACCTACCTCAGCCTCCGGAGTGCTGGGATTAAAGGCGTGCGCCACCATGCCCGGCTCTTGTCCTTTGTTTTTTATAGTGTTCAGCCTAAGCCACAATTTGGGGGGGTGGTGGGGAAAACCTTCCCTTGGCACCCACTCTTTTAGGCTCTGTAGTTCCCTCCTAGAGTCCTGTATCTTTCCTTTAGTACCTATTATGCTTAGCAGTTATGCATTAAATTGAAGTCATCATTTGATTAATATTTTGCAGGTACTCAATTCAGTAAATTTTTTTTTTTTTTTTAATCACCCAGAGTGGTGGCTGCAGGGCCTAGCACAGGGTCAGTGTAGAGTAGATACGTGGCAATCACTTGCTGAATGAAAGGAGCCGAATGAACCATTCATCGTCCCAAGAAAGGGTCACCTGCATAACAGAGAGAAGCACAGCTAACGAGGGATCATCTGAGGGTCAGAGATGTTAGGGAGAGGTCCCTGAATTTAAGCCTTAGAGTAACACATTGAAAGCCAAGACATTTAATTATCTTAGGCAGAGAAAAAAACTATATTTAATAATTTGAGTATTTCTAGGGGAATGTGTTAATAAGCAAATTGCTCAATGAAGTTGTCATTTTCTATAAGAAAAGAATATAACCAAGTCCTTTGGCTGTTACCATAACTATTAGATAACTAATAATTTCCCCTTAAAGGTGCTCATTGACTTTCATAAGGAATTATGGACAAAGCAATTGAATATGAGTAGAATGGAACAAAAATCAGGAATATACACATTAATGCACGAGCTGTTGTTTGGAATTTATTGTACTTGAAATATACTTTTTGTTATTGAGACAGGGTCTCACTAGGCAGTTCAGGCTGTCCTTGAACTTGCTAAGTAGACCAGTCTGGCCTTAAACTTGCAGCAATACTCCTGTCTCAGCCTCTTGAATGCTGGGATTACAGATGAAATATAGTTTTATTTTTAAAGTCTATATGTGCTATGAAGCAATTAGGTCTTATAAGAGGTTTTCTTAAGTCACCAAAACTTTTCTTAAAAATTTGAGGCAATCAGACTTCCAAATTACTTCCCTTTGCATATATGATTATAAATTATCTTGAATGGTTACTATTCAACTGTTTATTTTTGAGGAACTAAAGTGCAGTTATGCATAAAGTACTTTTACCCAAGTAGCAGGTCATCAATGATACGAGCCATATGAATGATCATGTCATATAATGCAGGAGCAAATATTGAAAAGCACCTACTAGTGATTTGCCATGACAAAATGAATGACAATGGAAATGAAAGAAATGTCACTGAATACACAAATGTCTAAAAGTCACAAACTGCAGTGTAATATTTATTATACATTTTTCAAAACATGAACAGACCATAAAAGTACAAGTTTTAAAATATAAAAAGTGTTTTCTTCATTTATCTCATGGCTGTTATTGTGTTTCTAGGAAATCTGGAGATGAAGTGTAGGTGGCCTGATAAGTTTGAGTTAAGTTTCTGTAAGTCCAGCCTCCACAGAGACAGCTCCCTGGTGTCAAGTCAGAGGTAGGTAGACTGAAAAGTTAGGTCAGGTGACCACTGAGGGCAACAAACAAGGCATAGTTAGGGAAAGTGCTGCTGGGTGGGAAGGCTGAGCTCTCTTCATTATTGGCCAAATCTTCCATGACGTCAAAGGACAGACTTGGGTGTGTTTTATTGAAATTGTTCATGATTTGTGTTAGGGACAGGACTAAGTAGTATTTTTTTTTTTTCAGGACATGGCACAAAGTATAGATCCTAGGTAAATATGCTGAATGGTTCAGTGTAGTTTATCCCCATACAGTTTTTATCTTCATTATAAATTTTCTTAGTAAGTACAATACAATTTCACAGGGCTCCAAATTTATTTAAATTATTCTTACCTACTTTTTCTTTTCCAAATCCTAATTGTACTGCATTCTGAATTTAAGGGTCAGTGGATAATTTGCATAGTTGTTTCAAATCAAATGCTGTATCCCATATCTTGCACTGACTCAGTTATTCACTGCTAACATCTAAATCGGAGAAGTGAAAAGGACAATTGTTTAGTGCTTTTTTAAGTCCCTGACCAAGATCAGTAGGGAAATCCCATTAGCTCCATTCATCGCATTTCTCATAAATCTAAAAGGAAAGCAAGTATTCAAAGCCTTATTCTTTAATAGTTCTTATTTGTAAAACCTTGACAAGGCTTTATTCTAAATTGCTTCCAAATTACATAAAGAATACTGAGAAATATGATGGGCAGTGAATCGTGATAGCTTCAGTCATCAAGTAAATAAGCAGAATAGTAAAAGGGGGCTAATCTGAAAGCAAACAGAGTATGATGGGCCACGAAGAGGCAAAAAGAACAGAACTGTGGAATTCTTAAACTGCCATCTGGCTCAATCCTCTTTCAGTGGGCAAGTTGAAGAGCCTTTTATTCAGTGCCCTGAAACTCACTCAAAAGGAGCAGTATTTGAATATTAATATTTCCATATAGTAGGGAAAAAAGAAAGAAAACCTTTTGTAACCAAAAAGGAATGTTTAACAAAATACTGGGTAATCCTCTGGCTATACAAGAAGGCGTGGGGAGCACCCTGTGGGTGGGAGGTTTGCTTCGGGTGCAGAGTGGCCAAGACTGTCCCTTAGGCCTGTATCTCCACGATTTCCTTGTGGTTAGAGCAACTTATTAAAGCTGTCATTGTGGTTTAAAATTTAGGCAAGAGGTGTAAAATTAAGGAACGCATTAGAACAATGATTTCTACTACCTTATTTTATCAAAACAAAACAGTAAGATGAACAGTCATACAGGATAACTGAGGCAAGCGATCTGATAAAAATTTTAAATGGTAGTTGAAATTGTTTTTGTGAAATGTGAGCTTATTTTGTCACTTTGGAACAGACCCCTGACAATTGCCATTTTGTTTATTGAGCCCTGGATTTTTAAATGATACTAAGGCTTTTCTCTTGTTTTTCTGAGAAAGTGTGTTTGAAAAGTTCAATGAGTCCACTATTTTATATTTAGCAAAGATACTTTTAACAGGTATTTTAGCATTCCCAGTGGTTTAAAAGACAAAACCAAGTCCTGCTGGCTTTGTGTTACGCTTCTCTTACAGGCAGCACTGCCTTCTGTCTGCTTTAGGGTGTGGCATCTGCCATTGGGGAGGAAAAACT
Source organism: Dasyprocta punctata (assembly GCA_004363535.1). NCBI lineage: Eukaryota > Metazoa > Chordata > Mammalia > Rodentia > Dasyproctidae > Dasyprocta > Dasyprocta punctata. The sequence continues at coordinate 65,097 of RJWM01007310.1, forward strand.
GGCATGTGTAGCCTTTTATAGCAGACTGATTTCATTGTACTGGGGGCCTCTTGGTTCCAGTCTTCTCCTTGACTTGCTGAAGCAAATGGAATTAAAAGACATTTCATCTTATGATACTTATTCTTTCTTTTAGTTTCATGATTTTCTGACATGAAGAAATATTTCTAAGCAAAGGGCCTGAGCTAAACTTTGTGACTCATTTTCTCATTTAGAATTAGTTGTGAAAATAAGTCACAACATATGGCTTCACTTGTATGAATTAACTTTGATGTATTTTATCAATTAAAAAATACATTTTTATGATTACACATAGTTGACTATAAACATTTAAAAGCATTAATATGTAATTGATTTTAGAATACTTGTACTGTATATGGACACACAAAACAGACATATATTTATATTTGCATATGAAAATCTTTAAAAGTTCAACTTATGTGGTACACCATGCATAATTACTATATATTTAAATATACAGAGAAAATCCAGGAGAAAATGTCAAAAAGGGACACTAACAAAGATATGTTATTCTCTTGGCAAAAACTGATGATTTGGCATGAATTCATCTTAGGTTTTATTATTTTCTGTTATACACAATGATATACCTCGTTTTCCAGTTGTTTGCATCAAATTGCAATTTGTTGTTTCTACACTCTATAATGACCCTTGGGTGTGCACCTGATTCCCCCTCCCCAATTAGTCACTTTTTTTTCTCTTTCCAATCTATCATTTTCTATTTAGTCATGTGACATATCTGCATTCATTTAGCAAAGAAACAACCAATGCACCTGAAATAAACTACTTTTTTAGGAAAAGATGAAGAATTAAATAATTTTGGAAAATGACAGCATTCTCAAACTTCTGTATAATTTCTGCCAGTGTGACCTCTGGGAAGCTCTGGTTTCAAATGCCTCCTTTAGTTGACAACTGAGTCCATAGTAGTACAATCCAGTTATTGCTTAGATTAAGAAAAGGTGCTATCAAAGACAGTTAAAATTTTACTAGGTGATAAACTCATAATAATATAGATGTTTAAAACATGCTAGAGTAGTAAAATGATACTATTTTTTAGAAAAAGTATGGAACGTATCTGCTTTAGGATTAGATTCAACTGTTTCATATTATTATTGATGTTTGTTAAATACAATGTCTGTTTACTTTGGTTTTGTGTCACATTACTTAGCCATAAACGCATGTTGAGGGTTACTGCACACATTAATCTCTGAAATATGGTGAAAGGTGTCATCTAGATTTATGAGGATAGGAGATAAACTTTAGCAGTTGCTATTCTGGCACCAATGGTTACATTGTTCACTTGAGAGTTGGATCATAACTCGCCACTTTACCTATTTGAGAGAAGACACCGACATGCACTGTCAGAAAAATACTCCTTTGGGAGTACTATGGGTTTTCATACCTATTTAAGGTGCCCTAAAAAGGAATTATATAAACATTGTCTTTGGCTATCATAGTCAATAATAAACACTTATTGAGTACCTGCTGTGTACAGGGCACAGCACTCTTTGAATGCAGCTAACCTTAAGTCTTTCCTAATTTTGCAGTTGGAAGAAGTTGTGGGAATTACGCTGATGGCTGGAAATCAAAGCAGAGAGGCCCACATTCTGAAGAATTACATAACTCCTGTGAGAGTGTGTTTTTGCAGATTGCCTCAATATTTTCTAGCTCCGCCGGCTCCTCGCCACCTCAGAGGCCAACAGACAACTTTGTTCCCCAGCCCTTCTCCCTCTTTTGTCTGCTCTTCTGACCCGCTTTCCACCTTTGTATCGCTCCTTTTAGAGTTGAAAACAGACACGCGAACGCCGGGTTGGCAAGGAGACGGCGGCGTGAAGGGACAGCGCAACCCGCGGCCACGCCACGCCGCCGTCTAGGGGCTGCCGCCCAGCCCGTGGGTCCGCGAGGCTGCGCCGGCGCTCGGGGCCGAGTCCAGTCCGCGTTTTGCGAGTGCGCAAGAGTCATCAGTGAGAAGTGGATAATAGTTGCTCTGGCTCGCACGGCTCCCTCTCATGCCTTGCTGGGCCCGATAGGCTCAGCTAGTCGTGTATTTACCCATATCCGGGTTAGAGAGGAAAAGAGAAAAAAGTTTCATTTAAACCTGAACCAAAAACTTTCACCATGAAAGCACACAGCGGGAGCAGGCCCAGATCGTAAGGCGTGCCCCCGGCGCGGCTCCCGCGGGCCTGCGGAGGGGGAGGGGGTCGGCGCTTCCCGGAGGGCCGCGTGGATGCGCACAGGAGGGGCCGCGGACTAAAAAAGTGGGGGTATTGTTTCCCCCCGGCCCCCGCCCGGCCGCGCCACGCCGCGGTGGCGATCATGGCCGCGCGGGCAGCAGCGGCGGCGGCTGCACGGGCGCGGGCGGGCAGCGGCGAGCGGCGGGCGCCCCCCGGGCCGCGGTCTGCGCCCGGGGCCCGGGACCTAGAGGCGGGGGCGCGTGGCCCGGCGGCGACGGCAGCACCGGCTTCGGGACCCATGCTGGGGGGCGGCGACGGCGGCGGCGGCCTGAATAATGTGCACCACCACCCCTTGCTCCCCCGTCACGAACTGAACATGGCCCATATCGCTAGCGCCGCGGCTGCTGCCGCCGCCGCCGGTACGAATAGCGCCAAGAGCGGCGGCTCCGAAGCGGCTCTCAAGGAGAGTGGAAGCGCCGCCGCGCTGTCCTCTTCCTCCGCGGTGGCTGGGGCTGCGTCCTCATCCTCCTCGTCTGGCTCGGGCTCGGCCATGGAGACCGGGCTGCTCCCCAACCACAAACTGAAAGCCGTTGGCGAGGCCCCCGCCGCGCCGCCCCATCACCTCCACCATGCCCACCACCACCACCACCACCACCACCACCATGCCCACCACCTCCACCACCACCACGCACTACAGCAGCAGCTAAACCAGTTCCAGCAGCAACAGCAGCAACAGCAGCAACAGCAGCAGCAGCAACAGCAACAGCAGCAGCAGCATCCCGTCTCCAACAGCAGCAGCCTAGGCGGCGCGGGCGGCGGCACGTCTCAGCCCGGCCCGGACATGGAGCCGCCGCAACATGGAGGCGCCAAGGACAGTGCCGCGGGCGGCCAGGCCGACCCACCGGGCCAGCCTCTGCTGAGCAAGCCGAGCGACGAGGACGACGCGCCGCCCAAGATGGGGGAGCCGGCGGGCGGTCGCTACGAGCACCCCGGCCTGGGCGCGCAGCCGCCGCCGCCGCCGCCAGTCGCTGTGCCCGGGGGCGGCGGCGGCGGCGGCGGCCCGGCGGCCGTCTCGGAGTTTAATCATTACTATGGCAGCACTGCCCCTGCTAGCGGCGGCCCCGGCGGCCGCGCTGGGCCTTGCTTTGATCAACATGGCGGACAACAAAGCCCCGGGATGGGGATGATGCACTCCGCCTCAGCCGCCGCCGGGGCCGCCGGCAGCATGGACCCCCTGCAGAACTCCCACGAAGGGTACCCCAACAGCCAGTACAACCATTATCCGGGCTACAGCCGGCCCGGCGCGGGCGGCGGCGGCGGCGGCGGCGGAGGAGGAGGAGGTGGAGGTGGAGGAGGAGGAGGAGGAGCAGGAGGCAGCGGAGGAGGAGGAGGAGGAGGAGGAGCAGCAGGAGCGGGAGCTGTGGCGGCGGCGGCCGCGGCGGCAGCAGCAGGAGGCGGCGGCGGCTATGGGGGTTCGTCCTCGGGGTACGGGGTGCTGAGCTCCCCCCGGCAGCAGGGCGGCGGCATGATGATGGGCCCCGGGGGCGGCGGGGCCGCGAGCCTCAGCAAGGCGGCCGGAGGCGCGGCAGCGGGGGGCTTCCAGCGCTTCGCCGGGCAGAACCAGCACCCGTCGGGGGCCACGCCGACCCTCAACCAGCTGCTCACCTCGCCCAGCCCCATGATGCGGAGCTACGGCGGCAGCTACCCCGACTACAGCAGCCCCAGCGCGCCGCCGCCGCCGCCGCCGCCGTCGCAGCCCCAGTCCCAGGCGGCGGCCGTGGCGGGCGCGGCGGCGGCGGCGGCGGCGGCGGCGGGCGGCCAGCAGGCGGCCGCGGGCATGGGCTTGGGCAAGGACTTGGGCGCCCAGTACGCCGCCGCTAGCCCGGCCTGGGCGGCCGCGCAACAAAGGAGCCACCCGGCGATGAGCCCCGGCACCCCCGGAGCGGCGCTGAGCAGATCCCAGGTAACCCCGCCGGCCGGGCCTGCTTCCGCCGGGCCTCGCGCGCCGCCTGCGAGCCAGCCCGACTTTCTTTCTTCGCCGCGCACTTTTCGCGTTTGCTTGCGGGGGTGGCGGGGGCGCGGCTGCCTCTCGCCGGGAGCCGCGCCGGCCACCCCGAACCGAGCCGGGTTTCGGGTCCGGACTGGCACCCTCGTCGCTCCCGCGAGTCCCAGGCCCCGGGACGGGGTCGAGGCCCCTAGGCCCCACCCGCGGGGCGGCGGGCCCGGTTCGGGGCTTTTGTGCTGAGGAGGTTTCCCGGACCGGTTCGGTCGGAGGCGGGGGCTCTCGGACCCGCTTGGGTGGTGCTAGCAATGTGCCTTCGGTCGGCCCAGAGGGAGGAACTTTCTCCCACCGAGGGCCACAGTCCCGTTCCTAGCTTCTGAGGTGGAGGCTGGGGAAATAGGTTAGCTTTGTGACAACCGGGCGGCCTTTCCGGAGGTGTTTGGTGCGGGCTTTGAGTTTGGATATTTATGAACAGGAATGAGAACAACATTTACCAAGATGTGCAGATGAAATATTCTGAAATACATCGATTCGTACCTAAGAATAGCCGGGGAAATCCATTATTGGGTTTACGGGCTGCTTGAGAAGAGTCACCTTCAACAGAGAGGCGATGTTAGAGGAACACGTTCTGGATCGATTGAACTTGTTTTGATCACGGGCTAGGCATACATTTTATTTGGTAGATCTAGTAAGATAGCAGATCTATGAGAATGGATCGTTTAGGGGTCGTATTTATTTGGATTTTCTTTATTTTCTTGTCACCCAAGTCCTGTGGCATTATTAGGAAGTGTTCTGCGCTTTGGCTGTTTCTTGCTAGTAGGCTGAGCCTAAAGAGAGACTTGATCTCCTTTGCAAGGTTTGGAATTTGAATTGTGGAGGTAAACTGGCTGTAATAGTCTCCAGACAGCTGCCTCTGAGTTGACATCTAATCTGCCATCTGATTGGCTCCCCTCTCACCATTGGGCATTTAGCACTGCTGATGTAAATAGAAGTGCTGAGCAGTACAGTCACAAAAATTCTTGCCACAAATAATAACTGAACCCTATTACAAGCAGATTGGAGGTTGAATATCATTTAGAGCTTAAATTGTTAGCAATCAGTTATTAATAAGAGGATTAAATATAGAAAAAACGTTATGCCAGTGTCCAGTATTAGACATTTACAAAACTCAGATTTTGATGACAGTCTTGCAATATGAACATTAGGTATATCATGGTAGACTGAAGATACGACTATTGAAAAATAAGTCACAAATTATACCAACTTTTGGATTTGTAAGGCTTTTATAAATCTCTTTACGGATTCAACTATGAAAAATTTGAATTGTATCAACAGACGTCGGAGCTTCAGTCTCATAGTTTAATTAAACACGTAGTAGTTTAAGACATTTCGAAATTCTAATATTTAACAGAATCTTTTGGTGGTATTAAACTAGCTTAATAAGATTAAGGCTGTGTATTTTTAGTGATTTGTGTTTTGACAGTTGTGATTATTTTTAGATGTTTGTGGATGAGTTTTAATTGACATTTAAAAGCCACAAAATGGGAAAGATCTATAATTTCTGCAGAGAACAGTTATTAGGAAAGCAATGGTTATTCCTGTGAAATATTAAAATCATTTTATATTTGTTTGTGATTTGAAGAGCACAGAAATCCCCCAAGAATCTTTTTCTCTGGTTATTTTGTTAAATTAGGTAATGTGAACTGTATTAGAACTGCTTATACAATGGTTAGCAAAACTGTGTTAAAGGCAAATTGTACTGGGTGTTTCTTCCAGATAGTTTTTCTTTCATATACATCGTTATGCTATGAAAATTTTAAAAATTGTAATTTACTAGATGGGAATACAGTGTCTGTGTATGTGTTTTTATTTAGCTCATTTATTTTAGGAAGGTGTACTTTGATAATAATCATACATTAGAGAGGCTTGTCAGAGTGAATAAAAATTTAACGAATAATGTGAGCCCTGCGCTGAACAGTGGTATCCAATGCTAATGGAGTTTTACTTTTAATGATAATGTCTTCCTGTTCTTAATAGAAAACTTGTTTTATTTTTGATTCATGCAAGTAAAAATATTAAAGAGAAACATGGTGTGAATAAGCTCATGTAATTAATTTTTTAAAAAGATACTGTCAGTTTACTTTTAAAGGGACAGTTTAAAATTATCATCTTTGTAAACTACAAGCAAATGATGTTAGAGACAGAGGTCCGTGTTACTTCAGAACATTATTTCTTAATGGTACCATCGGTTTTTAAAGTATTTTATTTTCTTGGAATGAGAATGAATGCATTTTGTCCTCAGTGTGACCCTTGGGAATAGCGTTTTTTATTTTTGAGGGGGGAAAAAAGATGGACATATGACTTTGATTCACAGATTTCTCTTAAGTGCAATACTGATGACATGTGGAATGTGTCTTTGTTTTACACTTTTTTTCTTTTTTTGGAAGACTCTTTATTACTTAGTATTTATTATGATAATTACACAAGAAACAGTCATTTGTCTAAAATATTATTTAACTATAGGTAATAAAATATTAAGTCATGTTAAACTGTGAGGCTTTTTTGTTCTTAATATATTTAGTTTCATTTTTGATTTTAGGAAACGGATTATATTGGATGGCAAATGTTTTTGTAATTGAGAACAAAACATACACACATTTAGGAAGGAGAGTGTTTTTAAGAGAATGAAATAAAGATTTTATAATTCACTTTGTTACTGGACTTTTTTGAGGTAAGTATTCAGATAGAGAAGTTTAAAAAGGAATACTGAGGTCTGTTCACATACATTTTATGATACAGAATTTTGTACTGAATTTCATTTATAGTATTTTGACATCAGTCTTATAAAATATAATATAATTTTAGGAAGAGCCTTCTTTACCATTGAAAGTGATTAGCTGGTTTGCAAAGCAGGCAGTTACAAACTTGTTCCCAATAACCTTAGGATGTGTATAAGATACATTGTATCATAAGATCACTCTTTACCATGCAGTCTTATTTGATGTTTTAAATCTTACAAAACATTTTTGGACCCTAAATTTATATATTAACCAAGGTATGAATGGCTCCTATATAATTAGGTTGACTTAGCAACAGTGGTTCACAGAAAAGTCCTATCATTAAAAACACACAAAAAAGAAAATGTAACAAAAATGTCTGCAGTTTCTTTTAAATGCTATAAAATTATTTTGGTTTAAAATTGTTTTTATTGGGGACCCTGATTTTTATGCTACTTAATTTTGATAGTTTTTTCTGTTATTTAATGGCAAGCAGTATAAGACATTGATCACTTAAGTTTATGTTTATATTAATACTAAAGAAGTATAATCAGTTCTTACCTTTGGTCTCTATTAATCCTTTTTTGATATTGTTTGTTTTTCACAATATGTTTTTGGCCAGGCTTTTTATATTTATTGTTTTTCTCAGCATCATATTGTATCAGAAAAAAAAAGCATGTCTATAAAAATAATCTAGATCATACTTTGGATACTTTTACTAATGGACTTAATCTCTAAATTTTGTGTTCCTTTACTGAAATGGAAGAAAATAACGTCTTCACTCTTGTATAAAAATAATTTTGATTTGAGTATGGATTTTGAGAGTATAAGATAATGTATTGGAAGACAGTATAAACTCATTTGATGGTTTTACTAGATACAGACATCTTTTTAAGAAAACACATATAATGGAAGAGGTTTGAGTTGTCAATTCTGTTTTTTATGAATAGACTTTATTCTCTTATTATTTGGGGCTCAGTATATCTAAAAATTGACTTTTGATGTACTAGGAACAGTAATTTCTCTAGGTTCCGTGCCGACCTCACCGGCAAATCGAGATGATGATCAGTTCATTGATTTAACCCTGTCTTTTCCTAGGAGGAGAGTGGTTTGACATGAAATTTTCTTTGGGTCTATGGAATTTTCCTCCTTGTTTTGCAATCAGTTGGAGATGCAAATTTGGATGTACTAGCACAGGAAGCTGTGTTAGCTTTTTGCCAGTCGTGGATCTAGAGGCGTTTCCCAGTGCTTTGTACAAGCTGACACTGCCCAGATCCTGTATCTGTATGCTTTGAACCATATTTTGTGGAGAAGGGACTAGTATTTCATTTGTGTCACTTTCATTTGGGGTTGTGTGTAGATTTATAAATTTGGGGTTGATATTTATGATTGATAGAAGTGTTTTGTGTTCATAAAAATATTAGATTTATGGAGGCTGAGAATGAATATTAATAAAACTCAGTCCCTTTAAATTTTTTTGCAATATTTAGATTTTCAGAATGGATGTTATAAAATTTTTATGACATTTTACAATGCTGCTTCGGCTTTAGGGCCATACAGTATCCTCTTAAGCCATTTTGAAATTGGGTAGGCTTTGGTTGCATGTTTTTTCAGAAGTGTCTTTTACACAGGAGGATTTACGATTCTGTGGACATGCACAGTTGTGCTGCACACTTGCTGTGTATGCATGCCTGAGGCTGAGGAATCCCAAGTCCTAGTTTCCTTTGGTGTGGGGGAGGAGCAGCAAGCAGAACTGAACAACCACTAAGAATATGTTTATATATCATAGGTGAAGAATAGGTATAATATTGCTCTTTCCAGTTTGCAGACTACTTGCATAAGACTAAGTGGTCCTTTTTTGTTTAATTGGGTGATGAAATTCTGATGTAAAATCTTGGATATACTGTAATGACTTGTCTTAGAAATTTGATGAAAAAGAGAATGATTTAGGTTATTAGTTAGTTATCATTGCCTGTGTGTTCTCAAATACCCATTTATTTAATACTCTGCACCTACTTCTCAGTAAATTTTATTGTTAATAAACATTCTATAGTTTTAACCATTTATGTAGATTAATGACTGAATCTATCAAAGTATAATATGTGGATCCACAGTAAGTTTCAGCTAAACATGGTTTACTTTCAAAGTCTTTGACTTGGAGTAATTCTAAGAAAACTATTTCCTAAGATTTGCTTGTTTGAATAGGTTCCAGCAGGCAGTTTTCAAACCCACTTCTGTATGGATCAATGCCAAGAATATTAGAAGGCTACTAAGTTTGACAGATGAATTAATGATGAAATTAATTTGTTTTTTGAGTGATATTTATTGCTGGGAAAGAGACTAAGGTCTTAAAATGTGAAGTGTGTCTGCTTCACCAGGAGACACTCTTATTTCCATTATTAAAATCAGGTAGATGACAGCAGAATCAGAAATAGATCTGTCATAGCAAGAACTCCTTTTGAATTGACAGATTCAGCCTTTGCTGACTGTCTTCTGTAGGTTACAGTTCTCATTGTTTTGTTTGAGCCTTGAGAAAAGATGAATCTTGAAAATCAGGCAAGAAGGCATTCCTTATGGCAACTCTGGAAGGGAAACCATATTTGATGAAATGTAGAAGAAAACCCTTGGTGACAATAACACTTTTTTTGTAGTAAGATGCTAAACAATTATGTTATATGGGTTTCTTACAGTTGTAAAATACATATAACAAAATTGATCATTTTAGCGATTTATTAATATACAGTCCAGTGGCATTAAGTGCAGTCATGATTGTCCAGCAATCCCCCACTATCTATTTCCACAACTTTTCATCTTCCCCCTTTTTTTATTTCATTTCTATTCCTTTTTTTGTATGTCAAACTTTGAAATTGTTATCCATTATCTTCTTGTGACCATTAACTTTGTTACTTCATAGTTTATTAATTGGTAAATTTTTCCTCAAAGATTCCTTTGGAATGTTAGTGAGTTTTTTTTTTTTATTCTTATTTTTAATTACTCTGTTACTTCCTCCCTATTCTAACTTCAGGATAATCTTCATAGATTTTGATTTTCTGAGATGTATTGAGTAGGTTAGTTTTTTCATTGCCAGAGGTGTCATTAAAAGTTTAAAAGCTTTTCTGAGCCTTTTAAAAGCTTAGCTGTTTGGAGTATTTCATTGAAAGAGTCCTGGGACTTCATGAAATGGTAGGTTTTGGAAATGAACTCTCACCATGATCATTCTTCCATTTTGTATTTCTGTCACTGTTTACCTTTTAGCCTCTTTTTTTGGTAGCAGGGATCGAACTCACAACCTCGCGCCTGCCAGGCAGGTGCTTACATCACTGACCTAAATCCCTGGCCTTATTTTTTGAGACAGAGTCTCACTATGCAGTTCAGGCTGGCCTTGAACTCAGTTTGTAGCTCAGGCTGGTCCCGAGTTTACAATGATCCTCCTGCCTCAGCCTCCCAAGTGCTGGGATTACAGGCGTGCGCCACCACGCCTGGCTTTTTAGCCTCTTTTTGAATGTGATTATTTTATCTTTCTACTCAGTAAAAATCATTTGCAATGGTAAGTTTTTTGCAACCAGTCAGCCAGTTGATGCTGTGTCCATGTCCTCTTTCCTAGTGTCCTCTTCCCTCAAATTTGTGTTCTCCCCTCATGTTAGTTTTTAGTCCCTTACAGAACTACAAAAATTTTTTGTACAGGGAAAAATTGCTAAAGACTATTGCCCATGTAATTAAAATTTATGGTTCACTGTAAAGGGATACTTCTTAGATTCTTTCTTATTAGCAGGTTGTTTTTGGTGTGTAAAATATTAGCTGTTTATTTATTGTAATACTAGAGATTGAAACCAGAGCCTGGCACTGAATTTGAGATTCTTGTGCCATAGCCTCCCCTGTAGCCAAATCATCCTATGCTATGGCACTTACCTTAGAGTTGTATTTTAGCTGCTATTTCTGATAAGATGTATTAACCTTTTATATGATCAGTTACGTTTTTTTTTATTATTATTATTATTTTGAGACAAGGTTTCACTGTGTAGTGTAGGCTTTTCTTGAACTCGAAGCAGTCTTCCTGCCTCAGCTTCCCAGCTGAAGAGCTAGCAAGCATGTGTCACCATCTGTTATGTATTTTAACACTAGATTTTCTAGAGAACTAATAGGAAATGGCTTGTTATTTTAAGAGGCTATACTGGGGAAGCAATGGTTATTTCTTTAAGTTGTAAACATTTAGCATTTTTGTATGTTGCGAAGTATATGCTGGGTGAATGTCTATTTACAAACAATCATTTGACAGGTTATTTAGTGAGAGCCATTTTCCCAGTCAGCCCTGTGGCAGGAATGGGTAGTAGCTGGGGTTTGTGGCACTGCTGCTTCTAGTACAGATAATAAAGGTACTGCCAAAAAGCTTGCTCCCATGGTACCATGATCATGTATTTTTGGCATCATTGATCTAGAACTGGTTGGCTTAAAAAGAGTGTGAATAGTAGTCATATGGGTCAGCAGTCTAGTGGCCTGAATTTTTGTGGTGGGGGGAGCAGATTTTGACAACATAATTGTTGGTTGATGTAATACAGCTGATGTTATCTAGTGACTCTTCCATTTCTAACAATCAGTTACTGGCTTTGTACCAGGGCAAAATGTAGTTCCACTGCAGAGAATAATAAGAAAGGAAAATAGAATCATTTTGAAATTTATTTAGAATGGTCCTTTTTCTTTTTTCTCAGTTTTTTACGTTAACATAGACTTGTTTAAATAGTTAAACAGTCTGCTCAGATTTAGGAAGACACTTAGATTGCTGGGATATTTTTGGTAACTGTTTAGATAATGTATGCTGGCTGAGGAGTAAATTCAGCTACTGCTTCTGGGTCCTGAAATAAACCTTTTAGAAAGCAAGGCACGAATGATTGGTGGAAACAGTTTTGGAATTCTTAGTATCCTCTCATGTTTTTTTTTTTTTTTTTTTTTTTTTTTTTTTTTTTTTTTTTTTTTTTTTTTTTTTTTTTTTTTTTTTTTTTTTTTTGTGATGAGCGTCTTAGATTTGTAACCACTAACCACTCCCTATACTTCATAACCTGATACTGATACTGAAATAATTGGTAATTCCAAAATTGATCTAGAATTTGGCCTCTAGGTGGTGGAATCTAAAGAACCAAATTTTAAGATTCAGTGACCAAATATCAAACAATAAATCTAGTATGAGGTCTTGTAAATTTTATTTTTCAAGCTCACATTTTTATAATAAATTCACCTTACCGAAAGAGTTATAGATGACTTTAGGAATAGAAATGTAAAACATTGCTACAGCTGAGTATCTTTCTGAGAAAGCAGACTTCTTTCTAAGGAATTGGCATTTGGGTATTCATTTAATTTGATGTTCATGAGCATGTATGAGGGAGTAAGACAGTATTATGAGGCATCCTGGTGTGTAGTGGAAACTTCATGGCTTGGAGCTGGTGAGACCTTTGGCTCATTTGTGGGCTTTGGTGTCTATTCTCTCTGCCTTCCAGTAGGGGCTCAATTTCCTTGTCTGAAATGTCCCTGTGTGGTGGAGGTTGTGAGGGTAAATCCCATGATTTCTGTATGTGGTACCTTGTATTTGCCCACCCTGCTTTCCCATGGTGGAGCTGGGTTTCTTGTTCTGTGTTCCCGCCCCCCTTCAGGGTGTGGTCGAGAATGGCCTCAGTCAATTAGGTGATGCCCAGCCCCTCCCAGCTTCAAAATTCTGTGCTAATTTGAATTTGGGCCAAGAGTGCTTAATCAGCTATGCATCGTTGGATAGCTTATTAAAGATCTCAGACCTATGTTCAGTGAACATAAACTGAGATGTGTGCTAATATGCAAATTTTGTGCATTTCACTAAAATTTTTCTCATGAAGTATAGTTTGGTACTCATTGAAACTCTTGGTTTTTGTTACAGGTGGAGCTACTATGGGTTTATATCAGTGGACCCAAGTTGCCACTGCATTCACTGTTGGATTCCTTTTTTATTTATTTTTATTTTTATTTTTATTTACTTATTTATTTTGTTACCGAGAATTGAACTTAGGACCTTGTACTTGCCAGGCAGGCACTTGTGCCGCTGAGCTATATCCCTGGCCCCCGGATTCCTTTTTAAGTGCTTCATAGACCTTTTCATGTTTGTGAACTACAAAAATGACTGACTTTTTAGAAGCACTACAATTTGTGTAGGAATAAAAATTTAAAACTAGGAGTTTGGGAAGTAGACTGTGATTTCTTATTAACTAAGTAGCTTGCTTCTCTGTCTGCTTCTACTTTATTGAATACATTGTTCAGATTTGGTCCCTGGCACAGTTATAATTTACTACATATGGAGGTTAGGACTGCTTTTAAATGGTCAAAATGTGGAATGTCCAATCTTAAAATGCCAAAGACCTGTCTCAGTTACAGAGCAGCTTGTTTATTTTATGCTGAGACTTAGATAAAGCTACTACCAGGGACAAAATTCTATTGTGAACAAATACTTCCTGAGCACCACTTGGTGCTTAGGATATAAAGAGTAAATATGGCATATGATCCATAATTTTTCCTGATGAATTATCATAAGTTCATGGTATTTTACAAAGTGAGAATTAAAGTGAATAGCTACATTGCCGGGCGTGGTGGCGCACGCCTTTAATCCCAGCACTCGGGAGGCTGAGGTAGGCAGAGCGTTGTGAGTTCGAGGCCGGCTTGGGCTACAATGCGAGCGCAAGGCCGGCCTGAGCTACGTAGTGCGACCCTGCCTCAAAAAACCAGGGCTGGGAGTTTGGCTCAGTGGCTTAAGCGCCTGCCCTGGCAGGCGCAAGGCTTTGAGTTCAATCCCCGGTGCCGCAAAAAAAAAAAAAAAAAAAAAAAAAAAAAAA
>RJWM01007311.1:0-35383 GCA_004363535.1 Dasyprocta punctata
TCTTCCAGAATTTATTTTTAGAAAAGCAGTGACCATAGGCAGCACATTTCAGTGACACAGAATGGCTTGCATAACTTGTTTACTGTGTGACATATTCAAACTGTTCAATGAACTCTGTCACTTTGGGAGACAATGACAACTGTGTTCAAGTTGGTAGATAAACTAGATGAATTCAAAACAGAACTAGAATTACGGGAGGGGTGAACAATGAATATTGAGATTTTTGACATGTATAAAACATTAGCTGAAATTTTTAAAGATTGAGCCAGGGCCTTCTTTCTCCCATCTAGTGTATGATTAACTATCTCAGCTACCAAAAGAATTTGAGCATTACTTTCCAACCACAAAAGAGCCACAAACTAGAAAGCAATGGATCTGTGACCCAGTTGTAAATCGACTTTGTCCATGCCAGAAGTGAATCCACAGGTCAAAACTTCAACTTTCCATACAGTCTGGATTAGTCAAGGCAGGGTATCCTGAGATTGCCACAAAGTCACTGAAGAGACTGTTTTCATATTTAAAATTCTATCTGTGTAAAGCAGGGTTTCCTGCAGTAGCAGTCACCAAAATGAGACTATAGATTAGACTGCACTTAAACAACACACTTTGGGTGTCACTGCTTCTCATCACCCTCTAGTGGCACTGCCTAGTTGCATGAAAATAAGTTCAGGACTCCCACTGGCTTTTCATTGTGTTGAGTAGTATAATTATTTCACTGTCTATTACAGTGTAATAATAGAAACAAAGTCCACAATAGATACAATACATTTCGATCACTTCAAAATGATCCCTCCCACCCCAGTCTGGGAAAAAATTATCTTGAATGAAACATGTTCCTGGTGCCAAAGAGGTTGGGGATAACTGTGCTAGGAATAGACCATACAGGAAAGAATAACATGATTCACATGTCTGAAAACACCCCATGTGCCTGAATCTCTTCACCTACCTGAGGAGCATGAAGAATTTCTGGAAGAGAATCTTGGTAGGCTAAGAAGGTTCTTGATGAAGGGAAGGTGTGGAGAGATGACAGAGCCATTCAGGAGGAAAGTTCTCATGAGGATGGCAGGAGGTTTTCCGGTGTTTGTGCTCTTCTTTCCATGTTGTCAACATTGAGCGGTTAGTGATAAGTATCTGTTCATTCATGGACTGTGGTTCTTAGTCTTCCTTGGTGGCCATCTGACTAGTGCACACCAGTGGAATCTGAGTAGATATGTTACATGTTGCTCACAAGCCAAGTTAATAAAAGCTTCTATGCATGATATCCCACAACCTTTCCTTCTGTTGCTATCTGTAGAAGATTCATTAGTCTTATAGATTGACAGAGCTACAAAGTGGAAGAAATCTGAGTCTCTGAGTTACTTACTCTACGGTTAAAGATTACATATCGAATCCAAAGAGTTATTTTGGACTACTTTGTTAAAAAGGGACAAAATTCTAATATCTTGAGACAGTAAAATTTTGAGTGTTGATTAATATAGAAGCTAGTATTGCTCTAATGCACACATGCATGCCCACATATACACACACACACACACAAAATCTACTTGAAACTGAGAAAGTATGACAGTAGTTTACAGTTAACTTCAACCCACTCCTATTTCTTCTTTGTAGATGCATGATTACTATCTACCAAAAGTGATCTGTGAAGATCAAATAGACTGTCAAGAACTTCTGAACTCTTGGGAAGAAATCCAAAATGGAACAAAGAATGATCAAACATTTTTACTTTTCACTGAACACTGGCACTTTGACAAGAAGTAAATGGGTGATCAAGTACAAGACAATAAGAAGTTCAAGAAGCTTCTTAAAACTGAGAATTTTCCAATCTCTCAGGGCCAGTCATTTGTTCCAAGTGGCCTTTAAAACAGATGTAAGCTGTGAAATAGGGGAGGAAGAATTGTCTGAAATTTGGGGGACATGTTTGTTATGGCATGTATTTAGATTATCCCCCAAAGCCTCATGGGTTCATAGGTGGGGCATTTCAAAGCTGGCTGGATCTAGGGTATATGAATGTGGATTAAGGGTGTGTGGAAATGAAATTAGTCCACTGATTGGTTTAGCATAATTCTGAATGATGAGAAGTCCCACCCTAGGTTTATAGTCTAGGTAGAATAGAAAGGGAAAGATGGAAGGCATTTTTGCTGTGTCCTGCCTGCCCTGCCATGGACTGCTGCTACTCTGCCATCCCATTCTCCCCTGCTATTTTGCCTTGAAGCCAGACAACTATGTACTGAAACCTCTACAAGCTGTGGTGAAATAAACCTTTCCTCCTTTAACTTGTGGGCATTGGGTATTTTGTCTCAGCAACAAGAAAATTAACTAAGACAATGCTACTACAGAGAACATCAGTTGGGACAGGAGCAGAAGGCTAACACATGTTTCTAGAAATCTGACAGGACTTTCTTAAAGAAAAACAAACAAACAAACAAGGAAGCAAACAAACCCCAAAATACCTATGACATAAGCAATCATTGCTTCCCAGAGAAATCCAGGATCTAATTCCTGGAAACTGTAAATATATTACATCATGTTAGAAAAAGTAATTAAGATTGCAGATAGAATTCAGTTTGCTAATAAGCTGACTTTAAAGAGATTGTCTTCAGTTATATTGTAAGCTCAATATAATCACTTCCTCCTGAATTGTATTTGAAAACAAACCTGGATGAAATCTTGATTTTAGCTTTGTGGGACCCTTCCTTTCTATTACCTCTCTATACTAATTATAAATAATCAAAATAGCATTTTAATACTTACTTACAGATAGTTATCTATCTATATTAGGATCACTGAAGACGAGGATTATAACATATTTTTCCATTTAACTGTCGAGGAATTTTCCAGACCTCATAATGTACTTACTTACAAATATGTTTTGAATGTAAATGAAATAAAATGTATCAGAAGAAAATGCAAAACTAAAAAATAAATAAAATGCAAAAATAATATGAGGAGTTACTTTTTACTGATACATTTAGAGAAAGAGGAACAAATATCTATGGATGTTAGATTGGGAAACTATATTTTATCTTTCTTCACATTTTCTAATGAATGGAGTATTTTTTAACTGAGGAGGTTGGCTCAGGCACATAGCACAGTATAGGCAGTGGTTTGTAGAAACTGTAATGAGGTGCCACTTTAGACAAGTTCCGGCTTTTTGTAATAAAGGTAAACTCCATTGTTCCTATAATCTGGCAATTCTACTCCTGGATATTTAGCCTAAAGAAAATGAAACACATGTCTGTAAAAAGATTTACAAAAGATTATAATTTATAATGACTTATATTTATTTATAGTGATTTTATTAATAAAGGCTTCACACTGAAACAGCACAATTCTATCAATAACAGAACGAATAATTCATTCATAGAGTGGAATATCAGTGAAAAGGACTATCCATGCACAACCACAAGGGTGAGTCTCAAAATATTCTGAATGAAAAGAACTTGATACAAAGAATGTATACTTGTAAGTCCCTCTGACATAATTTTACTTCAATAATTGTCCCTGATAACTCAAGAAACTTTCCCTTGGTAAAGAATATTGTACCTTCCATTTTCCTCTAAGATTGCATTCAAGTTTAGGGTGTGTTTTGCAGAAGGAAGTGTCAATGAGAAGTGTTTATTTTTTTATTTTTATTTTTATTTTATTTATTTATTTATTTGTCTTTTTGAGACGGAGTCTCACTATGCAGTTAAGGCTGGCCTTGAGTTCACTTTGTAGCCCAGGCTGGTCTTGAACTCACAATGACCCTCCTGTCTCAGCCTCCCAAGTGCTGGGATTACAAGCGTGAGACACCACATCTGGCAATGAGAAGTGATTATCTTGTTTTCTATCGTAAAAATCCTGCCAAAATGGCAGTCTCAAAAGTGTCTGTATTTCAAGATCCCCTACTCCCACTTTCTCAGCCCTATTCAATGATATTTGTCATCTTTGGTCCTTGCATTTTTCTGTGGTCATAGGATATACTACTCTGGAGTATTGTACTTAATTTTTAAATTGTTTGTCCTCTTAGACAAAAGTTCTAGACTCAAACAGAAAGGTTTATTCAAACAACTCAATCAAATCATGATGGCAGATGTGAGAAAAGTTAAAACATTTAAGAGTTATTTTGGTGAAAATGTTAATTTTGTTCCTCAATTTTAAAAGCCCTGTGGTAGTAAGGAAATTATTTACATATTAAGTTTGACATATTTACTGAATGAAAACTTTTCATGTTCTGAAACAATTCAGACAAAATAGAAGTGTGCATGTCACTGTGTGTTTGTGTGTAAATGTGTGCAGTGTGAATGAGCAAGAGAGAACAAAAAAGTGAACCTCAATACTAACCACATACTGCTTTTAGTTCAATTAGCGTAACAAAATAAGTAAGTTCTCTATTGAAAACAGTTGCAAAAATTAAATTTTTAGTTTAAAGAATTTCAGTGTTATTAATCACATCAACACACATACTTTTGGTTATTGTTTAAACTTTGGAGAAGACTTTACGAAACGTAGTCACAACAATAAGCTAATATTATGTTTCTTACTCCTTTTTCTGTTTATTTTAAACATGTGAAGAATGGCCTTACCTATTACAAATTAATTTGGATCTCCTGGAGAAACTTCTGGTTGTCTATTATTTTTGGCGAATTGCAAGAATTTTAGAGAATGGAAAAGTATTAGCAAGCTAGAGAAGAGTAAATGTAGTTTGATATCAAAAAGTGGTAGAAAATTTAGTATCAATATTCTTTATGTATTTTGATATATATATATATATATATATATATTTGCATTTCTGTTGATTATATACATGCAATTGAAATTTCTGAGCCACAGGATTAGACAAAAAGAATTCTAAAACTGGACTGTAAGATTGTATTCCTAAGGATAGGGAGATTATCTAAGTGACCAGATCATAAGGCCACACTCAGAAGGGCTTTATCTAATCACGTGAGCACCTTCACAAGTTAAGAGTTTCTCCCAACTCAGAGCAAGTGAGGAAGTCAGAAAGGTTTGAAGCACAAGGGATACTTGATATGTCGCGGTTCACTTCATGGTCTAGAGATCTACATGCAAGCATGACCCCTAGGAACTAAGATCGTTTTTCAGATGACACCCCACAGACAAGACCTCAGTCCTACAACCTTGGAAACCTGAATTTTACCAACAACCTGCAGGAGCTAAAATGTGAATTTCTGCCCACAGCCTCCAGATAGTGTCACCCTTTGAATTCTTCATTGCAGACTTGCAATGCCGAGTCACTTCTGACGTACAGAACAAGAAACTAACACATGGTTTTATTTTAAGCCACTAAGTTTGTGGTAATATGCAGCATAAGGCAATAAACAGAATCCACAGGTTCTCATTTTAGTAAATGCTATACGTTTTTCAGAGTTGCAACGTACATCTTCACCAACAGTTTCTGAGTTTTACACCTGCCTCACATCCTTGTCATTACCTGGTCAGTTTTTCATATTTACCATTCTAATGGACTCATGCAGGGTTTTATTCTAGCTCTTTGATCTGTGGTTTTCTCTTTTAATCTCCTGACTGCAATCTTTTCAGCTATTCAAGTCACAGATTTCTTGTCAGTAATGTGGTGATAGGAGTGTATAATAAATGTGAAAGTGTATATGTAGTTCAGTTTCTAGAGGAATAAACTTCATTTTAGTTTGGGAAATAGGATTTTCAGTCTGCAATTTTTTGAAGCAATATTTATGTATTTAGCAAGAGAGAATCCAGATATAATGTTAAGGCTTAAAGTACCATGGCAGGGTCATTACAATTATATTCATTGAAGAGACAAAATAAAATTTCATTGGTTACTTTTAGAGGATATCAGGACTTGAATTCACTCAATATTTTGCTATTTTAATTAGAAACTACTATTGTTTCTATTATTTAATTATTTTAATTTTAAAAAACTCAGGTTGCTTTTAGTACAGTCACAGAATATGATCTAGCAGAAACTTTCCTGGCTAAATAACTGTGTATCAATTATTTATCAACCACAACCAAATATGAAAGGTAGCATGCAATTTCTCGACAGAACAAAGACAATTTCAATAAATTGCAACATCCACTCTTCAAACATACCAACACACACACACGCACACAGTTCAAAGCTAGAAATATAAACAAAACTGGTGAGTCAAAGTCAAGGCATCTTGTAGAAATTTACTTTCATCTTTAAAGATAATAAAAGGATAATTTTGCTAAGATCATGAATTCAATTCTAATAATTAATCATTCAAGTGAAGAATTATCATTATTTAAGGGGTTTGGATAATGACAAAATAATATTTGTCTTTTCGTAAATCAAATAGCTTTAATAATGGGAAAGTTAAAAAAAACTATTGTTTCATTCAATTTGTTTCACTGCTGTTAGTGTATGTGTGTATACCCTATGTTTTTCTTCATAATTTACCCTAAACATATATTAGACATGAATTTTGATTGTTGGGTATTTATTATGTAAAACTTCTACAAGGACTCTAAAGTAAGCTTCCATACTTAAAAATTTAGTATCATTTGGCCTTTGTGTTTACATCTCTTCTTTCCTGTGTGTGTTTTCATGTCCTTTGATACTTTTGTTATTCACTGCCACTCTCATAGTCAGCTTGACTACATCTCTCTGTACCATTTTTTAGAGCTTACTTTAAGAATTACAATATACAAGGGCCGGGAGTTTGGCTCAGCCACTTAAGCGCCTGCCTGGCAGACGCAAGGCTGTGAATTCAATCCCTGGTACTGACCAAAAAAAAAATAAAAAAAAAATAAAAAAATAATTACAACATACAAAATTTTTAGTCTACTTTCAATCAATATTTTTCCATTTAATCACAATACAGAAGTGTTGTCATTATAAAATCTCATTAACCACTCACAATTATAAAATTGTTTTAAATATCACATTTGCATGTATTGAAACTTCTCTGAAAGTGTTCCAGTTTATGATTTTAACTATCAAATGTGCTTAAAGGCATTCAAGAGAGAAAAAGTGTATCGTACAGATCCAGATATTTTACTTTTTTGTTTCTCTTTCTGTTTTTCTGATTTCACAAGTTTTCTTTCTGGGATAATTTCAGTCTACCTGAAGAATTTCCTCTAGTTTCTTTTAGTAATTCTTTTAAGGCAGATCTGTTATTTCCAATCAACACTCTCTTAATTAAAAAAAAATAGATTTTCGGGCAGCAACTAGTCTTAATTTTCCTTTACTTCATTTTTTTTTATGATTTGTGCCTGAATGTCCCCCCCAAAACCTCATGCAGTCATGGGGGGTTGCTTTTCAGAGGTGACTGAATCTGGAGTTTGTGATTGATTCATTGTCTAGTTCTGGGATCATGGGTGTGGGTGCTGCACTCACCCTAGAGCAGGTAGCCTACATACAATATAAGAGACAGAAAGAGTCTTCTCTCCAGTCCATCCCTTTTTGCTTTCGTTGCTTTTACTGTCTTCTGCTGCCATGAAATGTTGTTCCTCTGCCACACCACCCTGCCTTGGAGCCAGCTGAGTATGGACTGAAACCTCTGCAAACTGTGAGCTAAATAAACCTTTCCTTGCTTAATTTTGGGAGTCAAGCATATCATCTCAGCATTGAGAGAAAAGTAACTAACACAATTTTAATTCACAAGGGATAATTTTATCCATTTAATCCCTTTCAGACTTCTGGACATATTGGGCATATTGAGAGATAAGCAATTTTATGACACAGAGAGAAAAATACATAAAAATAAAACATGTTTGGGAATACCATTTGGAGCTGCAGCTTAAGTGGTGGTTCTTACCATGACCATTTCCTCTTAAAATGATGGAAAAAAAGAAGAGATAAAAAGTCCAGTAATTTTTCCCTGTGGTCTCTAAGTTTTAAGAGTTTGTTTTTCCTGTTTGTCCTTCTAAAACTAGAGAGTTTATCCTAAGTCACCCTGTGTGCACAGAATGTTTATTTCTGGACACTGTACTTTGTGCTTTAGATTGTACTGAGTTCTGTCTAAGACATAACAACAAAGGAAAAAAAAAAGGCAAACTCAAAGTTAGCTCAGTGGTATGTCAAATTCTGGTGTTCTTTTCATCTGTCTTCTTACATTTTCTTCTTAAGAGTTCTCAAATATCCGACTGTGCATTCTGTCTAGGTTTTACAATTGATTTGGCAGAATTTAAAACTATTTGTACTCCATCTTACCTGAAATTTGCCTTTAGTGTCTTTTTTTGTACATTGATTTTTAATTTTAATTTCAAGCAAGTATGTGCAACTCTTATCTTCATCTTGTCTTCTTAAATATGGTACCAATGATAGAATGGATATTTTCTTTCCTTTTTTTTTTTTTTTTTTTTTTTTTTGGTACTGGGAATTGAACTCAAAACCTCGTGCCTGCCAGAAGGATGTTTTCACTCAAAATTAAAAAAATACATTTAAAGTTTTAAAAAATATATTTTCAGTCTACCCAGACTTTTTTATATTAATGTACTTTTCTTCTTTAACATGATAATATTATAATTTGCCATAATTGATATTTCTATTGATATTTCTAATGTTCAGCCATCCTTGAATTCTCTGGAATATGTTCTCTTTGTCCAGTGAGTTTGAGTTTGTCATCTTTCTGTAGCTGCGGCAAAACACCTGAGAAAAACCAAATTAATGTAGGAATGGCTTATTTTGACTCCCAGTTTCAGAGGTTTCAGTTCATGATATGCTGGTTCCATTACTTTAGACCTGAGGTGAGGCTCAGTATTATGATAGCACAGCAGAGGAGATGGATCAGTTGATGGCAGCAGGAATAAAGGACACAGAGCAAGAGTGAAAGGACCAAGGTACAAGATATATTTCCCAAGAGCGTACTTTCAAGGAGCCACCACCTTCAACTAGGTCCTATCTCCTATTTTCCACCATCTCCCAACAGTCTATCAGATTATGAGCCCCCTTAATAGATCAATCCATTGATGAGGTAAGGGGCCACATTATAGGATCACTTCCCAAAAACCAAATCCCTGAATATTACTGCTTTAGGAGCCAAGTGTGCAACACACCAACCTTTAGGGAACATTCTAGATCCAAACTACAATATCTACGTTAAATTGTTTGTTTAATATTTGACTGCTCAATAATTTTTATTTTTATCCTCATTTATGAGTAAAGTTGGTTTACAGTTTCTTTTTATTTATTCTATCTTTATTCTCTTTGGTATAAAAAACATGCTAGACTGATACAGTGTTGTAGGAAACAACCCATATTATGATGAATATATTAAGTATTCTGAACAATTTAACACAATGATGTACATGTTGATCTTTTTTTCCTCTAGCATGCAATAAAATGTTTAGCACTCAAGAAATATTGGTTGTTGGATAAAATAATGTATAAGTGAATAAATAAATAAATACTTTGAGAAAAGTTTCTTGGCAATCATATTCATTAAAAATATGGCCTTGTTAGGTTAATAACATTTTATGAAGTTCTGTACTTGGTGTTAGATTCCAGAAAAACAAAAGTATTTTCTAGGTTTTTAAAAAGTATTCTTAGGATTTCAAAATGGTATGGGATGCATGTTTGTCTTCCCTCAAAATTCATACATTGAAATCCAACCACCAAATTGATGGTAATTGGAGGTGAGACTTTTGAGACTGATGAGTCCATGTGGGGGGAGCTTTTCATGACCTTGTGATTAGCATGTGCTCTTGGGTTTTGATGCTGTTTTTTTTTTTTTTAACTGGGTTGCTTTTTTCTCTGTCATATCAGGACACATGACAATGGCTGTTCTGGCATCCTGGTCTCAGATTTTTGGGGCTCGATAATTGTGAGAAATAAATTTGTATTATTTAAGTTGCCTAGTCTACGATATTGATACTCTACTTCAACAAGCTAGAGCGATGAAGACAAAGTGTTTTAGTAGTTTGTTGAAGCACTGTGAATGTTGCTTATTGGTAGCACACTAGCATATTCAAAGCCTGGGTTCAATCCTCAGTCATGAAAAACGAAAGAAAGAAAGAAAGCAAGCAAGCAAGCAAGCAAGAAAGAAAGAAAGAAAGAAAGAAAGAAAGAAAGAAAGAAAATCCTGAAATTTTATCCAACAAATATTTATGTGTTTCTATAAATCAATAAACTAATTAACATAAATGACACAGAAACTAAATTAAAAATACATTCTCACAATCACAAGTATATTTTTTATTATGCTTATTTGTTTAATTTCATCTACTTTTTATTATGGAAGTTGAACATATTACCCTGGAAAATAAACTTGACTCGTAAAATACTCTGATGTAAGAATCAACAATATGGAATATTCTGTCTTGAGAAAACATAAAGTAAGTCATAACTTTTCATTAAAACATTAAATATATTTTTATAATGATCAACAAATATGAATGTAAATTAGATGGTTTTTGATTAAGCTTTTACATTGTATTATAAACAAAATACAGAAATTACATGAAAATAATTTAAGAACTAGTAACTGATGAGTTTCTTATGTGACAGCAATTTTGTTTCTACAATTATTTGAAAAATATAAAGTAAAATCATTTTAAGCATTCCTCAAGATTCATATTAAATCTAAATGAGAAACTTCTGGAAAGTTTAATTAAGTTCTTCAGTATTTTTATAAAACTTAATTTAGTATTTTTCTTGAATCTTTTTGACCTTTTTTAGAAGCTAATGGATTTTTCAAGTAGACAGAGAGCAACAGAGCGTGTTTATTATTCAGACAAAGAGAAACAAACTAATAAAATTGAGTCAGTAATGTAAAACTGAACTTTAATTCATAATGCCACCAAATGTACCAAATAGTACATAAATGTGAAGTCCTTTTCTAATGTGAAGTCCTTAAGCACTTTCAAACAAATAAAGAGAGATGGTCGAGGTGCAATTTGTGTGGTGTGGCAAAGCCCTACTACCTGCTGCTCATTGTATTTCTCAAGAAACTAAAAGAAGTCATGTCCTCTGGAAGTCAATCTGTAAAAATCTGGTGTATTACCAATGTTGCACAAATAAAATTGAGCCCATGCCTCTGATAAAGCTGCTAATTGAAAGGGTTGAGACAGATTCATTCAGATATCTAATTTCCAGGGCTCTGAGTCTTTTTTGAATAAATGTATACTAAAATTTCAAAAAGATAATATTGAAAATGAACCTTCATCAGCCTACCCTGGAAACAGTGTGTAACAGTCTGACCAAAGAATTATTATTACTAAGAGTTCTCTGATTCTTTTTGCTGTAAAAGATTTAGGGGAAGAGGTAGGGAGGTGAGAGGAAAGGGGACAGGATTAAAACAAAACTAAAAAAAATGAAGCAAATTATATTATGCACATGTACCCACTCCCCAAGATGAATGTAAACTCCATGTGTTACAAACATGTACTAATAAAAAAAAGAAAAAAGGAATGAATCATTTTGACATCTTGGGAAAGGGTACAGATTATAGATACGCGTTAGGTTATTTACTGTGAAAAAACTTTTTTCTATAAATAAGTAGATAAAATTAGAGTCGTGACTCTGGTGAAACTGAAGTTTAAAGATTACCCATTTTCAACCTCTTCCTGCCTTCACAGTTCTGATAGATGGCATCTCCTTCCCCTGCCAAGTACAGTTGTGACAATGTCTGAAATTTTTCTGGTCTAACCATACAAATGGTTTGAGGGCATTCATCTTAAACTTTTCTTTTTTTTCCTTACTTTTTTTTCATGATGTTTCTGGAGAAATTTACATAAAAGCTCTATTGTGTAACTTGGCAAATTTTTACTTACTTTTAAAGTGCACACCAGATATAAGATCAGCTAGAAATAGTTATGACTAATAAGTACTGTGATTACCACACATTGAGTCTTTCTTACATAGAAACTCATGATAATTCTTATACTTTTCCTAAGTGGAATTTGTGGAGACTCCCATTTTGGGGAATGTAGTCTTAACAATTCATAAAAAGTTAAGTAAAATATTGATTCCACACGTGTTACAGGGAGCTGAGGGTGTGATTTCTATGAGAATTCATAGTTATTCTACTTACTGTCTCATTGTTAAATATTCTTTTGTTCTGTGATGTTCTTAATGTTCTCTCATGTAGATGCCTCTGTACTTTCTCAACAGTTGCTTTTAATCTGTTAATGTTTGGGAAAATATATGGCAAAATGTATTAAAACCAAGTACAACTAGACCTTGAATGAAAACCTTAGTATACAAAGAATAAAACATGCATTTAAGTGCTTAATTTTTATGATCT
Organism: Dasyprocta punctata; assembly: GCA_004363535.1. Lineage (NCBI taxonomy): Eukaryota > Metazoa > Chordata > Mammalia > Rodentia > Dasyproctidae > Dasyprocta > Dasyprocta punctata. The sequence goes on from RJWM01007311.1 coordinate 12,195, forward strand.
GTTTTGGATAATTTTTCCTTGTTTAATCTTAGTAAACCAGCAACTTTAGCTAGGTAAGAAAAGTTCCAGGAACTTTCAAGTAGCACTGCGTTGGATTACTCTATCGGCATTTGAGTTTTCATGTATATTTTTCTAATTTCTCAATTATGTTTTAGTTCCATTAAGCTAGAAATTTTCCTTGCAAGCTAGATAACCTATTCCCAACAGTTTATCTCCTAATAGACTGTATATTCAGTAACTATGTAGAGGGCAAAAGAAACCTTACAAGTTCCATGCCTGGAAAATAAAGCTGTCTTTCAAACACTCATGATGAAGAATGATTATCTAAATATTACTGCACTGTGATTAATCAACAGTTTTTTCCAATGCCTCCAGTGTGAGTTTCATTCTTTTTTGAGACTTCTGCAGAAGTCTCACATTGGAGATAAGTCAACTAACCTTCTTTCTGTTAGAAGACATGTTGACACACTTATATGAACAGGTCAGTGGTGCCATGGTTCACAAACTTAATTCTTTCCATGATTCTGGTAGTAACCTGAACTAGATGAGAACCAAATTAAATTCAATGGTTAGGTTCAATGTTAACTTTGTGGAGAAATTTGTTTCAGTTCTTGTCCAATTTGGTTTGTGATCAGAACAATGGAAAGGATTAAGTTAGAACCAAGGTAGCACGGTACTGACTATGTCCTAAAACTTTGGCATATCTTCTTAAATTTGATATTATAAATTACAACTCAATTTTCTAAGTCATTTGGTAATTGCATTTAAAATAAAACCTTGAGAAAATTAGAATTTTATAAAAAAGTTTGTCCACCCATTAAGAGTCAAATTTCAAAACTGATATTCTGAAATAATGAAGTCCTACAGCCCTAAAATGCAGTGAAATTTCCCAAGTCTCCTCCTCTGTAGATTAAATTTGTTCTTTCTTTCAAAGCAAATCAGTAGTGTTGGCCCTCTGTCCACCCACTTCAATGTTCTCTTAGTATCTCGTAAACTTCCAATATAGGACTGAAAATTTCAGTGTATCTTATGAATTTGGTAAGCAAAAGCTAGAGTGCTGTATATGCAGTTAGTCATAATTTATATTCGATTCAAATCAGATATTATCTTTTGGAGTATTACTGTGAGTTTTCAGAAAAATATGTCTAAATGATAGCCAAAACTTTTCATTTCTTTATTGGGCCTCTTAAGTTAGTTCTCACAATGATATAGGTCTAAACTGGGGTATGCCAGCTTGATTGGAGTAAGAAATGCCTAGAGGATTAGTAAAGCACACTTCTTGGTATGGCTAGATGGGTCATGGAGGCATGACTTTGGGTACTACAGAAGAACTCTGGCTCCTTTCTCTTCAGCACTGTTTCCCTGCTATGCTTCCTGGCCACCACAAACAAAAAGTATTGCACACAATTTTCTTCTGCCATGATGTTCCTTGGGGCCAGTTGACCAGGTAGTGAAGACCCCAAACATCAGCCACATCAAACCTCTCCTCTTCTAGGTTGTGAGTGTTCAGTACTGTGTCTCGGTGATGAGAAAGCAGATCAATACATGTAGGAATTAAATAAAGTCACACAGGAAGAACACACGGTGTCTGAAGAAAAGTAAAATAGTTATAAGGGATGAGAAATGGGCAGGGGGGCAGACTATGGGAATGTTTATCAGATTGTGCTTAAAAGAGATAGAAAAAGACAAGAAGTATAAAAATACAATGACTTAAAACAGATTTTCTTTTATGAGTAAGATTACAGAAGGAAATATTGACATCGTATTGCATGTTACAAAGGTAAACTTCATTTGCCTTTGAAGGATACCCTAAAATCCCCTTCGCAAGGGCCTTTCTAGTTGGTCGTGGAAGACATAACAGTTTTATTTATAAGCACAGACCATGAAGCCAGACTGCTGCGTATAAATTCTGGTTCTACTATCTTAGTGATATAACCCTTAGAAAGTTACTTAAACTCTCTTGCTTAGTTAGATTATGTGTAAAGTGATATTAACAATAGTACATACTTTACAGGGTCTGAGGAATAAACGAGTTAACATATAAAACATAGCCTATATTGGGGGATCAAATATTGTAATTTGCATTTATATTTCTTTTAGAAATGCTGTGTAAGGTAGATAGGTGAGAAAACAAGTTTACATAAGTTACAAATAATGATAAATATTTTCTTTAGAATTCTTAAAAGTTGCTAAATTCAAGCCATCTCTTAGTAGATGTTTTTATTTTGAAAAATATTATTCCAGAAGTAGTTTTGAAAACCAACATTTAAAAAAAAACAAAAGTATTCTTTAAAACTGTTACTCGTTTACATTTATTTAAGTATCACTGTGATTAAGGAACATACTGATGAATTTGTAGCAACTCAACCCCACTGACACATGAAAAGGAAGGGCCTCTGAGTACTACTGAGTTTTTCACTTTTAAGTAAGAACTGTCTTCATTTCTTTCTGGTTGCTGAGACACAATGCCTAATACCCTCAACTATAAGGAGGAAAAGTTTCTTTTTTTGCTCACAGTTTGTAGAGGTTTTAGTCCATAGTTGGTTGGCTCTGAGGCAGGGAGGCTTGGCAGAGGCCATCACAGAGGAGAAACAGTTCATGGTATAGCAGTGGAAAGCAATGAGAGGTAAACAAGTGAGAGGGAGTGAGAGAGAGAGCGAGAGAGAGAAGAGAGAGAGGAGAGGGGAGAGAAGAGAGAGGTGAGAGACAGAGCATTTCAGGCCACACCCACAGTGACCCACCTTCCAACATCACAGTTAGCTATAAACTCATTAGCTGACTAATCCACTAATGAGTATCACATCCCCGTGATTCAGTCACAGTCTCAAGCCCTCACCTGTGAACACATGAGGTGAGACTTGGTCAAGTTCAGATTGTTCAAGTCCAGATAACTAACCAGGGTCACGTCCACAAGATACATAGTAATTTATTTTGGAGATAGTTCAGGAAGCTAGATTCACTGAACAAAAGCTGGGAAGCCAGAGGAATCACACATTAAGGATAAAATGTCAGCAATAATCAAAGATAAGAGAACAGGTAGGTGAAATGGCTTCAAAATAGGCAAGAAGGGCCGGGAGTTTGGCTTGGTGGCTTAAGTGCCTATCTGGCAGGCGCAAGGTTGTGAGTTCAATCCCTGGTGCTGCAAAAACAAAAAAACAAAACAAGAAACAACACCACCAACAACAAACAAAACAAAACAAAACAAAACAAAGTAGGCAAGAAACCCAAACAGGAAACACAGAGATGTTTGCAAAAAGAAGAACTTGGAAAGGGTGCAGTTCTGTTCCACATAGGAATCTTTTAGAGGGTGGGGAGAGGAAGGTGGTATCCAAGAAAGGACAAATCCTGAAAGGACAGAGATTGACAGGAGTTCCTAACAAGAGGCTAAGTACCTGGGTGGCAGTCTGAAAATGCAAGTGCTTCTTTCAGAAAGTCTGGGTGATAAATCAATATTTAAGAATGCAGGAAAAATGTTTATCATGAATAGTTCTGCTCACACTTAACTAAGCCATTTCTTTTTATCTGTTTATCACATGAAAAAACAAACCTATGTCCACCCAAACTGAATCTTTCATTGTCAGGATCATACCAGTAATTTCTATCTAATGCAGCACACACGTGGGAAGTAGAATGTTAATGTAAATATGATATGATGGGATATAGTAGGTTGGAATTTTTCTTCTTACATCATCTTTACAGAAAGCTATTACCAGGAACAATAAGATTTAAAGTGCTTAACTAGAATTTCTAAAAGTTCTAGCACCATGTTTAACACGCTAAAAATAAGAGCACTGAAATATTATTCTTTGTTGAGCTTTTAGGGATGACAAAATCGCAACATTTCATTTTGACAGAAAGTTTTAACTATTGCTCACATTGCCCCAGAGTGCAACATGAAAGAGAAAATTTACAAGAGCTTTCCTGTTCTCATAAGAACATGAAGTACATTTCAGGCTACCAGAGGGCAGTGGGTTATCTCAAACTCTCAAGACTTGGATAAGTATTGTACTAACCTCAACCTTTCCAATTTTAGTGGACTTTGAGAGGCAAGTTGTACAATAATTTACTGTTGAAGATAATACACATGCCACACGCCACACAGTTCTACTTGAAGTCCACATTTTAATTCTTGCAGAATTATTAACTTTGTTGTTTAGCTTTAATTTGCTGGCAGAGAAGGAATATTAGTAACGCTATTATATGTTCTTTGCAGCTGTGTTTTGTCCTGACATAAGATAAGCATAAATAGTTCATCAGCTTTCAATAAAAACCTGTTGGTCAAAAGCAATGAGGGGAGGTTTTCTGAGTGTTAGCTAAATTGAAGGTTCAATTAAAATAATAATGCAATTAACTCTTGCTAATCTTCTGTTGTAGTTTTCTTTCTGAGAGACTGAGATAAATTTACTATGTACTTAAAATGATAACATCCATATCAGTGGTAACCCCAGTTACCAAATACACTGGAGCCTCAGTGACTACACTGACCAGATGGAGTGAGTTAGACTGTTATTACCAACGCATGACCAAAGCCAGATGCTCATGGATCCCAGCTGGCATTTCCTCAGCTGAGGCTGTGGACATTTATATTATCCTTAAAGGAATACCCTTGAAAATTTCTGACCCCTATGATAAAGAGACTTAAAGTAATGAGAATCTTTAGCCATGGAAAAGAAATGTGAGAGATGGCAACAACTTTCTTTCTTTGTAGACTCGGGAGAGAGTGTGTTCCTTTGCCCACAAGAAGAGAGCTGTATGGAATGGAAGCACTAAATATATAATTTACTTTAATATCTTGGAATTATGGAAGCCAACTTTCTGAACTATTGCTAAATTCTGTTGGTTTTCTCAACTTCTTTTATAGCTGTTTAAAGCAATAAGTATGTAGTTGTTGTAAGACCTTCATTATAAAAATTATGTCCAAATTGCTAAAATATATATCTATGCAAAAATGATCATGTCTATCTTTCTGACTTCTGGATCTCTAGTCCTTAGCAGAGAACCTGGGACATAGTCAATACACAATATATGTAAACTGACTTAATAAAGAACAAAAAGTCATATGACAATTTATTTACAGCATTCAAAATGGGTTACTTACATCTTATTCTACATTTTACAAAGTACTTCCCATTTATTAGAAACCCAAACTCATGGTTTATTGGACAATGCTGAAAGGGCATACCTGTTCCCCTAAATCTTGATGACACCCAATTTCATAGTACAACACAGAACTTGGAGGTATATAATTATCAAAGCATATAATTGTTGACTTTCAATTGTGGTTCAGGAAGAATATTCCTATGAGACTAGAGTGGATCCTTGAATATTGAAGTTGTATACCACCTGTATTATCATCCATCCCACCATCTTCAGTTTATTTTATGTTTTATTTTTGTTAGTACATATTTGTAGTGCATAATGATTATATTCCTGGGTGAATGCTACATGTACATAACATTTATTAATTCTTTTTTAATCCCATTCCCCTCCACTCTCTCTGTCTTCGTGTTTCCTTCCCTTTTGCAAAAGATCTTTTATTTTGCTCTTCATTTATACTTTGGGTTTTTCATATAAGAGAAATCGTGTTATAATTAAGCTTAATTTATTTCACTTAACAGTATGGTCTGAAAGAGTACTCATATTCCTACAAATCATTCACATTCAAGTTTATCCTTATTTATGGCAGAATACAGGTACCATATTTTCTTTATCCATTCATCTGTAGATGGACATAAAGGCCTCTTATAAAATTTAGCTTTTATGAGTTGTGCTGCTATAAACATGGGTGTGCATGCATCACTCTAATGTGATGTCTTTAACTCGTTCAGGAAGATCCCTAGAAGGGGAATAGCTGCACTGAAAGGAATTTCTCTTTTTAGTGTTTGAGAAATATCTATACTATTATCCATAGTACTTATAGTATTTTATATTCCTACCAACAATAAGGGCAAAAGGAAAGGTTTTGCCCTTCAATCTCACAAATATTTGCTATTGTTTGATATCTTTATGATAGTCATTTTTTCTGGAGTAGCATGAATTTAGGTTACTTAGCATTAATAATGAAACAATTCTATTCCCAATAAGCATCTTTCTGGTAATATAAAAGGATTGTTTCTTTTTTTTTCCGTTGTGAATCAAAAGATGACTTACAAGGTGATTTTATTATTATGAACACAATTTCTAGCACCTGAAATGACTCAATAAGTGCTGCCAAACACTAGTTCCTTTTTATTCTGTTTTTCTAATACATACTTTCTCAAAATTTCGATGTGCAAGTAGAACCTAGGAAGATTCAAATTGATGATAAAATTTATTCTGGAGCTGCTGTTCATTTTTCCTCTCTATGACCTTCTCCCTCATTTTGGTAAGCTTGTCCTAGAAAATCAGTATTATTAGGTTTAGTTACCATACCACAGATTTAACCATGGAGATGCTATAAGATCTAAGCCACATTTTCTACTTTCAGCTCTCTATTGAAAGTTATTTGTCTTGTGCCTATTTTTTTCAGGAATAAACTCTGCTACCTTACATGATAAATTTCTCATACCATTTTTTTTAATTTTAGAAAGAAAAACATAAAAAAGAGTAGAAATAATACAGAATTAAAAAAAATCAGTAAGGAATCAACACTAGCTAATATACTGCATATTGTTATCTTACAAGTAGTTGTTTGAATTACAAGATCTAGGCATAAAAAATGATCAGACAATCAAACGATGACAACACGAACTATTCTTTTTGATAAACTAACAGAGATTAGTAGTATAGTTATATCTTGCACACTTATACATACAAACAGTTATATGTGTATACCTCTATACATATAATCTTTTCCTTTCTTCCATTTCTCCTTTCCCCTATCCCAGTTGTTCTTTAATTTTGAGCACTTCCTTTCCCTTTCATTATTACAATATCTATTGTACAGTTTGGATCTTATTACTCTTTCAGTTTTTTATTATTATTATTTATTTTTTACACTAGGGAGACAATATAATATTTAAAAATGTGAGCCTGATTTATTTCACTTATGAGTATGGACTCAAGTTGCCTCCATTTACCTATAAAAGCCTCAAAATCACCCTTTTTTATAGCTGGGTAATATTCCATTATATAAAAATACCACATCTTTTTCATCCACTCTACGATTGATGGGCATTTTGGCTGTTTCCAAGATTTAGCGATTATAAATTGTGCTGCTATAAACATGGATGTACATATATCACAGTGACATGACACTTTCAATTTTTCTGGGTAAATACCCAGAAGGGGAATAGCTGGATTGAAGGGGATTTCTAATCCTAGTTTTTTGAGGAATCTCCACAATGATTTCCACAGTGGCCACACCAATCTACACTCCCACCAACAGTGGAGAAGTGTCCCTTTTTTCCCAGAGCCCCGCCAACACTTGTTATCGGTTGATTTCTTGATGGCAGCCATTCTTTCTGGAATGAGATGGAATCTCAAAGTTGTTTTAATTTACATTTCTCCGGTGACCAGTGATGTTGAGCATTTCTTCATGTATTTATTTGCCATTTGTATTTCTTCATCTGAGAAATGTGTGTTCATCTCAGATGCCCATTTTTGGGTTGGGTTTTTTAATTTGGGCCTGAGGTTTTTCAATTCTTTATATGTTCTAGATATTAGTCCTTTGTCTGAGGGACAGTTGGCTGAAATTCTTTCCCATTCTGTAGGCTTTCTCTTCACTCTGTTAGTGATTTTTTTTGAAGTACAAAAGATTTTTAATAAGAAGAGATCCCAGTTGTTGATTCTTTGAAGTACTTCCCATGTGGTTTGTGTTTTGTTTATCAACTGTGTCTTCAAGATTTCTACCTACCTTGCCTTCCAGTAGATTTAGTGTTTCTGTTTAATATTGTCTTAGTTACTTTTCACTCATTACTGAGACAGAATACCTGATGCCCAAAATTAGGAAGGGAAAGGTTTATTTCTTACAGTTTCTCAGGAGTTTCAGTCCATACTCAGTTGGCCCCAAGGCACCATGGCGAGGTGGGGCTGCCATTCATGGTGGCTGGCAAACAGCAGGGCATGCTGGCAAGACAGAGAGAGGGCAGAAGTGAGAGAGTGGAAGACCTTACTCCTTTACACTGTATATCAGCTCCACCCCTGGGAGGGTGCAGAACTCACATCACCAATCCCAGCACTAGACAACAATCCAATCACAAATGCCAGACTCAGCCCCCTCAAAAGTATGTGAGGACTTGGGAGGGACATAGTATCACCCAATACAAATATTTAGATCTTTGATCCATTTTGACTTTAGTTTAGTTCATCATAATAAACATGTGTCTAGTTTCAGTCTTTGGCATGTGGAAAACCAATTTTTTCAGCACCATTTGTTAAAGAGACTATCTTTCTTCCAGTGACATAATTAGCTCCTTTGTCAAAGATAAGGTGGATAAGTGTTTTTGTAGTTGTGTCTGCATACCCTAACCTGTTCCATGGATCCTCAGATCTGTTTTTTGCCAGTGCCATCCTGATTTTATCACTGTAGCTTTGTAGTACAATTTTAAGTCAGGGATTGTGATGCCTCCTGCCTTGCCTTTGTTGCTCAGGATTGCCTTTGCTATTCTAGGTCTCTTCTGTTTCCAAATGAATTTTAAGAATGTCTTCTCTAGATCTGTAAGGTACATTAATGGGATTTTGATCAGAATTGCATTAAATCTGTGTAATAGTTTTGGGAGTATGGCCATTTTCACAATGTTGGTTCTTCCTAACCAACAGCAAGGTATATCCTTCCATTTTCTGACATCCTCTTCAATCTCCTTTTTTAGAATACTATAGTTTTCAACATATAGGTCTTTTACATCCTTTGTTAGGTTGATTCCTAAGTATATTATTGTTTTGGATGCTATTGCAAAAGGTGTCATTTCCATAGTTTCTTTTTCAGTGAATTGGTTGTTCGTGTACAAGAATGCTTTTTGGGTGTTGACTTTGTATCCAGATACACTGCTGAATTTGTTTATTAACTCTAGCAACCTTTTGATGGAGTTTTTAGGGTCTTTTATGTAGAGTATCATGTCATCTGCAAATAGTGATAATTTAACTTCTTCCTTTCCTATCCTTATTCCTTTTGTTTCTCTCTCTTGTCTGCTTGCTCTGGCTAATGTTTCCAGAATTATACTGAACTGGACTGGTGAGAGTGGACATCCTTATGCTGTTCCTGATTTTAGAGTGAAAGTTTTCATATTTTGTCCATTTAGTATAATGTTGGCTGTTGTTTTGTCATAGATGGCTTTTATCAAATTGAAATAGATAACCTCTATTCCAAGTTTCTGTAAGGTTTTATCATGAACAAGTGTTGGGCTTTATCAAAAGCTTTTTCTGCATCTATTGAGATGATCATGTGATTTTTGTCTTTGGCACTGTTGATGTGGTGTATTATGTTTATTGATTTGCATATGTTAAACCATCCCTGCATTCCTGGAATAAATCCCACTTGGTCATGATGTATAATCTTCTTGATGATTTGCTGCATTCTATTTGCCAGTATTTTGTTAAGAATCTTTGCATCAATATTCATTAGGGAGACTGGCATATAGTTCTCCTTTCTGGTTTAGTCTTCCTCTGGTTTTGGTATCAGAGCAATGCTTACCTCCAGGAATAAGTTAGAGAGGATTGCTTCCCGTTCAATTTCACTGAAGAATTTGAGGAGTATTGACACTAAATCTCTAAATTTCTTGTAGAATTCAGCTGTGAATCCATCAGGACCTCAACTTTTTTTGTTGGTAAATTTTTAATCACATTTTTAATTTCAATAACTGATATTGGGTTATTCACAATTGTTACATCTTCTTGATTCAGTTTTGGTAATTCATATGTTTCTAGGAATCTGTCCATTTCTTCTGTTTTCCACTCCATGTGAGTAAAGATTTTCAAAGTAGGTATTGATGATCTTCTGAATTTCCATGGGATCTGTAGTAATTTCACCCTTTTCATTCCTTATTGCATGAATTTGAGTTTTTCTTTTCTTTGGCTTGATAAGTTTGGCTCGAGGTTTATCAATTTTGTTTATTGTCTCAAAGAACCAGCTCTTTGATTCATTAATTCTTTGTATTGTTTTCTTAGTCTCAATTGTGATAATTTCTGCTCTGATCTTTATAATTTCCTCTGTTCTATGAGCTTTGGGTTTGACTTGCTCTTCTTTTTCTATAAGCTTGAGGTGTAGCATTACATTGTTTATTTGTGCTCATTATGTTTTCTTGATATGATAATTTATTGCTATATATTTCCCTCTTATGACCACTTTCATTGAGTCCCATATGTTTCAGTATGTTATATCTGTATTTTCATTGAATTTTAGGTATTGTTTAATTTTGTCTTTAATTTCATCTGTAACCCATTGGTTGTTCAAGAAGTTGTTATTTCATTTCCATGTGTTTATGTAGGTTTTGCAGTTTCTTTTGTCATTAATTTCCAGTTTCAGTGCACTATGATCAGATAATATGCATAGGATAATGTCAATCCCTTTGCATTTACTTAAGCATGTTCTATGGGCTAATATATGGTCTGCTTTAGAGAATGTTTCATGTGCAGCTGAGAAAAATATGTATTCTGATGTTGTTGGGTGGAACACTCTGTAAATGTCTACTAAGTCCATTTGTTCACTGGTTTGTTTCATTTCTGTTATATCTTTGCTGACTTTTTGTCTAGTTGATCTATCTCTTTGTGACAATGGGGCATTAAGGTCCCCTGTTACAACTGCGTTATTGTGTATTTTGTTTTTCATGTCTATTAGTATTTGTCTTATATAGTTGGGTGCTTCTGTATTTGGTGCTCTTCCTCTTGAATTTTTCCCCTAACAAGTATGTAGTGACCTTTTTTTAAGTTTCTTTTGATCATTTTAGGTTTGAAGCTTACACTGTCTGCAAACAGAATAGCTGCCCCTGCTTTTTTCTGTGTTCCTGTTGCATGGAGTATTGTTTTCCATTTTTTGACTTGTAGTCTATGAGTTTCCTTTTGAGTCAGATGTGTTTCTTGTATACAGTATATTGGTGGATCCTGTTTCTTGATCCTTTCTGTCAACCTATTTGTTTTAATAGGTGAACTGAGGCCATTTACATTGATGGATATAACTGATATGTACTGGCTCAACTTTGTCATGCTATTTTCCTGTTGTTGGTTTTCTGCTTTTCTCCCTTGTTTAATCACTTGCCCTGTCTGCTGGTTTATTTCTGCTGTTGTGTTATGAATTGTTGTCATTTTTATCTCTAGTATGTATTTCAATACTCTTTCTAGTGTTGGTTTGGTGAACATGAATTTCTTCAGTTGTTCTTTGTCATGGAAGTGTCTTATTTCTCCACTAAATTTCAAAGAAAGTTTTGCAGGGTACATCAATCTGGGTTGAAAGTTGTTTTCTTTCTGGGCTTTAAACACTTCACTCCAAGCTTGTCTTGACTTGAGGGTTTGTGCTGAGAAGTCTGCCATGATTCTAATTGGCTTTCCTTGATAGGTGAGTTGTTTCTTTTCTTTAACAGCTTTTAGTATTGTTTTTATGCTGAATTTCTGGGATCTTAATTATATATGTCTGGGTGTAGATTTTTTTGGTTGTGACTGTTTGTCATTCTATATGCCTCACTTAGCTGCATATCAGATTCATTTCCCATGTTTGGGAAATTTTCTGCTATTACTTCAGCAGATAGCTTTCCTATGTCATTTGCATTGACACCTTCATCTTCATTGATGCCTATTAGTCTTATATTGTTTCTCTTTGCATCATCTTGAATTTTCATTTCATGCTGCCTTGTTATTTTTAAAAATTCTTTCCTTTCATGATCAATAGCTACAATCCTGTCCTCAAGGTCCAAAATTCTATCCTCAGCGTCATTCAAATGTTTTCACCAGCTTTCAATAGAAAATTTTATTTCTTGAATATCTCTTTGAACTTGTTTCATGCATTCTAGTTCTTTTATATATTGTTCATTGAAGATTTCCATCATTTTCCCATGATCTTGTACTTTTTTAATCTATGTCTTCTCTATCTATGCTGAGCAACTCCTTTATTAAGGTTGTCATTTCTTTCCTTACATGAGAGATTATTTCCAGTCTGATTTCCTCTGTAGTCTCATGGATTTGTTTTTTTATTTCACTTGCTATCTTTCAGAAATTTCAGGTGTATGACTTTTAATGTCCTCTATGTTGATGTCTCTTGTACTTGTTCCTGTTGGACTGGTTGTTTGAGGTTGCATTTTGCTTTTCCATTTTGTCATTTTCACCTCTTGGGTTAATATTTGTTCTTTCAGTGCCACTAGTCTCAACTGTCCACAGTGTGAGTCTTAGTATCCTACTGTGTGGTTGATATATGTCCAATTCCTAGATCCCACAATGAATGGGGGGTCAGTCACCTGAATTCCTCCTGCAGGACTTGTTGGGTGAGTGCTATATTTTTCCAAGGCTGACTAGCCTAGGAGTATTGATGCAAGTCAACTCTTAGTTCCTACTGTTACTATGGCTGATTCAGGCTGTTCCAGGCCACCAGATCTACCTGGCTACAGTATTTGCCTCAGTTGAGATCCTACTGTGTCACTGGGTATCTCTCAAATCCTTTTGATTTCCTCCAGATTGGGGGAGGCCTTACTGACACTCTCCTCAATCCCCCTGGTGTTCTCAGTATGGAGGAAGGACTCACACTCTTGCCAAGCTTGCCAAGTTTCACAGCTGGTGCAGACTTCGCTACCACTCCTGTTTATACCCTGAGGTCCTCTACTTGAGAGGGAACTCACCACACTCTCACAAGCCTGTTGATGTCCTCTGTGTGGGTAAGGTGTTGCTGAGACTCCCATAAGCCCATCAAGGTTTCTGCAGGTGGTAGAAGGGGTTGCTAATTGTCCATGGGATGCAGTGGTGTTTTGGTTGGGAGGAAGGGTGACCTGTGATCCTGTGGCTGTCCTAGGTCTGTGGGGTGAGCAGGAGGGGCAGCTGATGATCCTGTGGCTGTCCCAGCTCTGTGGGGTGAGGATAAGGGGCAGCCAATGATCCTGTGGCTTTCCTAGGTCTGGGGAGGCAAGGAGGAGGGGCCTTTCATACCATTTAAAATATGTTTGTTCCTGCATGCTTATCAGTTCAGCCCCTGCCATGACCCATGTGGCTCCTGAGGTTCTTGGGGTGAAGGACCACAAAAGCATGAGAAAAATAAAGAAAGAGACAAAGCTGGGGTCAGGTGGAGCCCTTATCCTCCTGATGGGAGGAAAGGTACTGCTCAACCAGTGCTGCATGTTTATTTATATACTAAGAAGGATGACATCAATTTCAGCCCCTCTGCCTAGCAACCCAGGCCTGGATTGTTTAGGAGCCTCGTGTTTTTCTGTGCTGCAGCAACTTTTTCACGTGGTTGACCCAGGTGCTCTTTGTTACTTTGGTAAGGTCATGTCTGGGTCATTTTCCAGCTTCAACAGCTCCTAATATATCCATCTTTTTTGTTTCGTTGTTGTACAGGATGGGTGGTCAGTTGAAGCTGGAGGAGCTGTGTTGGAGAGCTCTGAAGTTCTTTTTAAGTGCAGTCCAAAGATTTTAAGTCCCTGCATTCCTCATTTGAAACCCTGTGCAGTGCATTAATCCATAACCATAGTCAGCTACCAGTGTGGCTGATAACTGTCAGAAGATATTAGTGATTTGAGTTTCTTTTATAATATATTCCTTTAGCATTGTTTTATATACCTTTAGTAGTTGTATATTTTCTGCAGGATATTCAATACCAAGTTAAGGTGAGACCTGTTTTAAAAACAACCAGTTTTTGGTTATTTATCAAGGTCAGTTAAATCTCCTCAAGAAATATCTTGGAACCCTACATAGCACCTCTTAGTTCTTGTCAGTGTCAGCCATTTGGATGAGTCACGGCCATTGCTTGACCAAGATGCTTTCTGTGAAAGCCTAGAAGATTTTTTTCTCCTGGTAACTCTCCTTAGGCACACCACACACCAATGATCACTTTCCTCTGTGGTCTCATAGTCTCCTTGATCAGAAGACCAGGGACTCACTGAGTATTGAATGTCACAGCAGAGGTTCTCTAATTTCCTGGGTCCTCATTAACCTTGGAGGGTTAGGGCCAGAATATTTGCTATCCTTTTAGCCCATCTGTTTCTCCCATTGTTGGTATCTAAACCTCAGTTATTGATCATCCAGAAGAAAAGATTGTTAACAGTACAATATAGTAGAGGCAGAAAGCATAACATCATCTTATCTAGATATCAGACATCTTAGAACATAAAATAGAACCATTATTTTTTTTTTAAACAACCATGGATATCCTAACATTTGAATACCTGTAGAATGTTAACAAACTGTTACATATTTTACACAGAAAATTAGAAAACAAAACCATACCTGATGTTATAACATGACAATTATGATGACATTTTTTAACACAGTTGAATTTGCATATTTTTTAACATAAGATACCCCTTTTATGGTCAATCATCCTTATCCAATATATAAAGCTTTTACCTAACTTGTTGACCTTTAGTGGGATGTACATCTCACAAATTTTTGTTAAAGACAGAGGTCTGAATCTGAAACAAAAGTTTGTCACCATAAACAATCTGTTTTACATTTTTGAAGACCTGTACATCTGGAGGCATGAATACATAAATATACCACGAGGCTATTAATAATTTTTCATAGTCATATGAAACCTTTGTATGGGCATTTTTAATTCAAAAACTTTATTGTATTATTTCTTTTCATGATGATCAATGTGAACATATTACAGTAATATTTTATATAACTTTAGTTGGGGTGTCACCCATAAGGCTATGGAGATCATTGGGACCTCCAATCAATGAATAAGAGCTGGTTAAAAATGTTACCAGGCAGCTGCTTTCTTATTCATCAAATGGAGTCCCATCCAACAATCTTCCCCGCAAGGGATTTTGTTTACTCATCTTAATAACTTTTTGATGACTTATGAAAAAGTCAATTATGACATTGAACACTTTTGTTGAACAATGAGAAACTCTCAAGTCCATAATAAGCAACAATATATATTACATTTACACAACCAATTTTAACATTTGGACTAGCTGGGAACCCAGATGGAAGCATGCTTTTTAAGTCCATTATCCAAATTAAACTTTGATTAAATGATCCAAGAATGCAAAAAAAAAAAAAGGAGAAAAAATTGTTGAGCTCAAAATAAAAGGAGCAGCAGTTTACAGATTGGACAAATGGACAAACATGGACTGACAATCTACAGATTCGAACAGACAGAGAAACAAACAGAGTTGTTGGTGTCCACAAGAACTCTCTAAGTTCCTGGGGACTACTTATACATTTGTATCATGCCCCTGTGTTCTTGGGGTTGGAACACCTGTCACCTCCAGCATCCCATACCCTCAGGACTTTTCTTAGGTGCTCCATGCCCTTGGGCACTCCTGTATGGGCACTTGTGCTTTCAGCTCCACAGATGTGAATGATCACTAGCTCAGCTGACTCCCAATAACTTCTTATAGACTGGACAAGCAGACAAACAGATACACAGGAAGACTGACAAACATCTTGCACAATCAGAGTGCAATCAAATATATTTTAGCCAAATTGAATTACACTTTTACAAGGTTGAGAAACATTGCTCACACCTGTAGACCTGTAGTTGCCACATTCAGAGGCCATGCCATAGACCAATGGTGCTGGGAAATAAGTGAAGCATTTGTTCCTGTGTCTAAAAACCCTTTAAATGCTTTTTACTTTAATTATCAATTTTATCTAAGGGTGATCCTGCTTAATATGTTGAACCCAATAAGTATCAGAAGACCCAAAACCCTTAGATACCCTTTCTTTATTTACAGATTTTCCAATTTTTTGCAAGGGAAGAATAACCAGTTAAGCAATACAAGAATCTGGGGAGATTTGAACCCTGTTTGTGTAGATTGAACCATAACCTTGATTTTCCCCTTGCAGCTGAAACAAGCAATATTGTTTCTTCATCTCTTTGTTTGGTCAAGCTCCAGGTCCAGTGGAGCTCTTTGGTTCCCTTCCCTGCTTAAGGGCCTGTGAGAAGTAATGAGAGGAGCAGAAAGTAGCAGTTTCTCCCTGTTAAATAATCCTTTTAAATCTGCAGAGGTCCAGCTAGATTTATGTTGGTTTTTTTACCTAATCTTGTTCTAAACTGTTTTCCCAATTTCTCTGAAATAGTAAATTTACAACTCCTTCTTCTGGAACCAAGCTGAAGAAATTTAGCAATTCAGTGTAGTGTCAGTGTATTGAAAACTAATATTGACTCAAGAAAGCAAAAAAGACCTACATAAACGTAGAGTTACATTAA
This sequence comes from Dasyprocta punctata, assembly GCA_004363535.1. Lineage (NCBI taxonomy): Eukaryota > Metazoa > Chordata > Mammalia > Rodentia > Dasyproctidae > Dasyprocta > Dasyprocta punctata. Next base: position 28,468 of record RJWM01007311.1, read on the forward strand.
TCATGAATTGGAAACAAGTACCCCTGAAGTAAATAATTTTGAAAAACAATGGATGGCGCTTGAGAATTTACACTACCAGATATCAAGACTCACTTCAAAGTTGTAGTGAGACAGTGATATGCTGGAGTCAGCCAATTATTAGCTCATGTAAGCCAAATGTTGAATTTTTAAAAGTTTTATAGTTGTTGTCGCATTGGTTATTTGAAATTGTCTTTTTTGAGAGTATTTTGTGAACAAAAATCAGCAAGCCACAAATCAGGACCACATTACCCCCCTAACCACTAGGCCAAGCAGGGTCGTGCCATCTCCGGGAAGTTGTCTGGGTTGTAGCACCTCTACTCTTTGGCAGGCCTGTTGTAGGCCCTGCTGGAAGTTTTTCTTCTGGAACAGGAAGGCTTTCTACATCAGTTTTAAATTTACATTGAGTGGCCCAAATGATACCTTTGTCTACACTTTGGACAGATAATCAAAGGTTTTGTTGAAGGGACAGAGAGTGGTCATGTTGCCCCTACAGGTGCAGCAGCACAACTTTTGGCAAAATGCTCCCTTCCCCTGCAACAAAAACAAGTAGCTTTGTTTTTTCTCTTTCCTTTAGGCTGTGAACTAATGACCTGAGTAATTATAATTTGTCTCTGACTATTGGGGATTGGAAGTTTAGTAACTGGGTAGATACACTGAAAACCCTCTATGTATCCCCTCACCCATGTGGCTTCTTTTAGCATCAATTGCAAGGGAGATGGAGAAACCAACTCTACTCCCTGAGAGGAGGATGTTCCAACCTGTGACGCAGCAAAATTTTAGCCGAAAAGGCAGGAGTTGCCGCTTGTGGCTCAGTTGAGGTTATCTGGGTGGCTGTCATTCTACGACATTTTCCCTGCTGGGGACTCAATTCTAAAACAGTGCCTGGAGTCAATTCCACTGTGGTTGTCTCAAGAAGCTTACAATTATTAAGACCCTGTCTAATCCAGATCCACAGAAGTAATGTAAATACTGGGATAAAGCATGCAACAAATAGTTCCTTATACATTTGTGATTCTTTTGAATATGTTTGCCCCATAGATAGACAACTGATATAATCAATATACCTCTTTGATTTATTTATTTTCCAAGGGAAGGGGTTTTTCACAGGCTGGTTTATAAACGAGTTATAAACTGGCCCTAGAAAAGAAGGGCATTTCAATGTCCCACACTTAACACCTGATGAAGCCAATATCAACACACTCCAGTGATCACTATTGACCTCCACCAATTCACTTCTCCCCCTAGTTGCACGCACATGAGAAGTGTCCCCTCACCCTCAATCTCTTACCCTGTCTGTGTTCTGGCACCATATGCTGTGACCCATGTGGCTCCTGAGGTTCTTGGGGTGAAGAACTGTGAAAGGATGAGAAAAATAAAGAGACAAAGCTAGGGTCAGGTGGAGCCCTTACTCTCCTGATGGGAGGAGAGGTACTGCTCAACCAATGCTACGTGTTTATTTATACACTGGGAAGGATAACATCAATTTCAGCCCCTCTGCCTAGCAACCCAAGCCTGGATTGTTTAGTAGCCTCGTGTTTTTCTGGGCTATAGCAACTTTTCCCCGTGGTTGACCCAGGTGCTCTTTGTTACTTTTGTAAGGTCATGTCTGGGTCATTTTCCAGCTTCAATGGTTCCCAACAAGCCCCAAGATAATTTTTTAATGTACATAATATAATTTAATGAAATATAAAAATGACTTACTCTGATTTTAGATATAATGATAAAAATATTTGACTGAGCAGATCTTTTGCTTTTTGTAATATCACATGTATGTTCTATTATCATTTTTCTGAATATCTATATATATTATAAAAAGCAGTGTAATACTTCATATATTTATTACAATATTCATTTATAACTTAGTAACCTTCTCTACACTGAACAGTGGTGAAATTGGCATTCAAAATCGCTTGTTCAGGTTAATTATTGTTGCTATTATTACAATTTCTTCTATTTCAGTGTCTCAATCCATTTATGAATATTAGTGTGAATTAAGGAAATGAAAAGAGAAAATATTGGAATTAAGTATTTATTTTCTCGGTCTCATTTCCTGTTCTGTACTTGTCCCTAAGAAAAAGCATAGAAAAGTTTTTCAAGTCTAAGAATACGGCAAAAAATAGCAGGCATGAGTGACTGTAGTTATAAGCAAGAGATTCTGGGTGCTACCCTAGGATAAATGATGTTTAAAATTAACTAGCAACATACTATCTGGAAAGCACTCAAAACACAGACTATTAATTTTAAATGCCCAAATCAGACAAATCTCATGTAAACTTGCTTTTAAGCACTTTGCTGTCTTGGAAGTAGAATCAAATTTAAATGGCTAAGTGTTCCAAAGAATAGAAGAAAACTTATATGTAGAATTTTCCCCTGAGAACAACAATATTAATTTTTCTTTAGTCATCCTGAGGAAATAAAAACATTACAATGTGAGAGCAAAAACATATTTGACAAATGTAGGCTTCTGGTTGGAAAAACGCTAGCCTATCACGTGTGAACTACATAAAGGGGTATGTGAGTAAGACAATTTTGAAGTGGCATTTTTTTTGTTAATTTCTGGAAGACTTTTTGTGAAAAAGAGAGTGTTTTCAAAAATTCTGTGAAAAGATTTCTGTGTGTAACCTAAATTTGCAATATAATCTCCAAGGGAAGAATGTGTCCAGAAGGAAATAATGAAAACTTTTCAGACAGAATTCAAGTCTTCAAGAAAATAATAAACCTCTATAAATGAAATTCCACAATTTTTTTTTAATAAATGCCAGCTAATTTAGTAAAAGTGAGGTTAAAACTACATGTTCTGGTTTAGGTTGAACAGCTGTGTACCTAAGACTTGAGAGTGATCATCTGTATGTTCAATAGGATGAGTAGAAATTACCAGTATGCAAATATTTTTATTAATAAAACCATTTTTGTAATAAAACCCTACAAGAAAAGTGTACATGTGCAGAGTTAGTGTGTTTAAATCTGGACTGTGGGGCTTGAACCCACCTGACATGCATGAAGCTGGATGGGCCTTGAGCCAATCTGCACCTCTTTCCTCTCAAGGCCCCATAGTGATTACTGATCACTATAGCTTTCATACTTGTCTCACTCTTTGGTACCTCCTCGGTGTAGAAGGTAACTTTGCTTTCTTCAAAGGTGCAGCCCTGCCAGGATATTAGCAAACAAATTTCCATAAGAAAACCACATCATTCATCAAGCATAGTAAATGCTTTTACTTTTGCATGATAATCTTTCTGTTGCTTGTTACTACGCCACACCAACACTTGGGTTATGAATAATGAGGATGTTATGATTGACTAATCAATCCTTTCATTAATCTCTAGGTAGGATTTGTTACCCCACATACATATTTGTGATTTCCGCCATAATCACTTATATATATTATATTCAAAGGTAAGCCTGGACAACTTAACATTTAGTGAGAATTTGTCTCAAAAAAAAAAAAAAAAAAAAAAAAAAAAAAAAAAAAAAAAAAAAAAAAAAAAAAAAAAAAAAAAAAAAAAAAAAAAGCAAAAGCAAAAACCTAAAAAAGGCTAAAGCAATAGCTTGGTATGAAGGCTCTAGGTTCAATTTCCACTACTGGAAAATAGAACAAATAAAAAGTGGTACTAATAATATTGGAAAATTATAACTAGATGTCTCTGTTCTGTACTTTGAAAACTCAGGACTTTTTTTTTAAACTCTTGACTTTGCACAATTGCATTCAGATTGTGCTAGTCTTTCCTGGTAGTAAAAAATGTTTCATTTGAGGAAATCTAATTAAATGTTAAGAGAAAGAAGCCTAATGCAAAAGATTAGCTGGAAAGAGAGAAAGAGAGGAATCTCATCAACTGCATAACAGCAACAGTGCTGGTCTCTGGATAGTTCATTGCTGCTCTTATAATGGGAAAATATTTTCAGTGACAGCCTTTGAAAGAAGCAACAAATCATTACAGAGAGAGAGCAAACTGGATTAAATTCAAATGGTTGAAATCACAATGCAGCTATTTATTAGAAATGTGCCCTGATCTTCACTCTCTTTGTAATTAAATGGACATAATACTGACAACCTGCTTAAATTGTTGAGAATACTAGCAATAATGCAAAAAAGAGACATATGCCACATGGTAGGTAGATTGTAGTTAATATTATTGTTCTTTTTTTGTACATTTTCCTGAAAAATGTTGACCAGAAATTATTTCAATGAAAACTAGTAAGTTTGAAAAAGATTATGAAAATATGCAATTTTGCATAAAAAAAGATGAGTAAAAATAAGCAAACATATCCTGTGTAATGGTCATGGTCTACTTACTACATTCCTTATTTTTACAAAACTCCCGTATCTCACTTCTGTTGTCTGTTAGTGACCTAAACTCTCATAGCATTTCCTGTGCTTGATGCATCCTGTGATCTCCCTGCTAAAGATTGTTCATTTGCTAATATCCTGGCAAGGTTGTGCTTTGAAGAAAGCAAAGCTACCATCCACATTAACAATTTTGAGAAAAAAATTTAGCAAATAAATTAAAAAATGCAACTTTTCTTAAAAAAGAAAAAAGAAACATCCTATAAATTAAACTGCTAAGGAAAAATAGGCCTACGCTCTACCATATTTCTTACACTTCGCTTTAAAAAGTCATACATTGTTGTTTATTGGAAATTTGTTTCATGGTCGGAAGAGAATGATCTCTACTGTCAACATGCATAAATTTAGAAGTGAGAACTAGATGTGAAATATTTAATCTTTCTGTGAAATAATGCATCACGATGGTTTGATAATTAAAAGACTATATTAGATCACTGGAAAACAGGCCATGGAATCTTCGTCATTTGTTATTAGTGCTACTTAAATAGTTTCCCGTAGGTCCCGTATTTAGATAATTGATTGGGGTCACATTTCTCTCATGTGAAAGTTTAGAGCCATTCCTGGAATTTCATATGACCTAAAGGGAGGGTGGTGGATGGACATTTATGAACAAAAATAAAATCGAAACTTGGTTTTGATTGTCTTAAAGTTGAGTAGGTCCCTCTCAGGCTTATAGAAAAATTTCTGTGAGCAAAAAAAGTGCTCCTTTTGTACAAGGATATTTCACATGGAAAACCTGGGATTCAGTTTACACATCACAGGGCCTAAATGAAGAAGTCAAGGGAAGTATTTGGTAGGCATACAATTCCTGCCCTTGTTTTTAATTAAGAACATCCTCTTGATACTTTAATCATATTCTATCTGATTCTAACTTCTGCCCAAAATCTTCAATGAAAAATTGAGAAGAGTCTTCTGGCAAATAAGAGGTTTCAGCACTCTTCACTAGTATCTTTATTCTGCAAGTTCTACATCTAGTGTCATCTATGAAAACAGAACTCCAATATGTGTCAAAGTTTATGCTGTCTATGCTTACCATTCGTGGTATTTAGATACTAGTTTTATACTTTATCCATCTACATTACTGAACACCACATCCTACAGGCAGCAATACGTGTGTGTTATTGTTAATCGTTACATTAAGAACAGAAATTTTGTAATAAGTAAAACTTTCCAATTTGAACTAACATCAGGAAAAAAAGAAAAAAAAAAAGGAATGAATCAGTGAATATTCAAGCCCAAGAGGAACAGATAATCCATTTGAAATATTTGAAAGAGAAGTGGTATTTGTTTAAAAGACAGAACAAGAGAAAAGTGTAGTGACTCTAAGGTTAGAAAAAAAAGAAGCCACTAGTACAAAGGAATAGAAGTAATTGAAATCCAGACACTTGGCTTACCTGAGGGCATGTTAGGAGGAAACTAGAGATAGATTCAGGTGTAGAAGCTGCTTGTGGCAATTCACCAATCTTTGACTCACTAATCTTCTGTCAGTGTCTTCCAGGGGCCAAACCCATCCAGAAACAGATGTGGAAGTGTGGGAGACCATCTTGGCCAACCTTAAAATACAAAATTAAGTGCACTATAATGAGGGAATGTAGAATAAGGAATGGTTTGATTGAAAAATTCAAAGGAATGGCATACAGAGATAAGGGATCTGAGCTTCTGGTAGGAAAGTATGCAAAAATATATAGAATTGAATTACCTCTAAATAACCTCAAGTTTATTCTGGAAAAATTATAATAATGACAGTAAAGACCTGAATGCCAAGGTATACCTCCTAAAGTATCCAAAATCATCAACATGATATCTTTTTAGCAAGTTGTGGTGGCACAAGCCTGTAATCCCAGCACTCGGGAGGCTGAGGCAGGAGGATCACAGTGAGTGGGAGGCCAACCTGAATTATATAGTGAGACCTTGTATTGAAAAAAATAATATCTTTTTAAATAATGCCAAGTGGAAACTAGCATGGAACACTTTGTACTCTCAATTTGAATTCTGTGCTGGCACATATGTCTCTTAAAATAAACATACAAGAAACATAAATCATGCCAAGTCAAAGAAAAAAGAAACGTAGCCAACACCGACTTAATAGATATGTATTTTCCAAGAGGTTTACCTAAAGTATGAGTTGATTTTTCTGTTTAAGACAATATAAACTGTCATTTACAGAATGAAGAGTTGGAAACAACACCTAGAGCTGTATAGATAAGAAAAAATTAAGTAACACAATGGAATGTGTGTAGGATAAGATGACATAAAGTACTTGGCAATAGTCATGTTTTTAATCAATGGGAACTTTCCTATAAACCTAGAGCAGTAGATGTCTGACATTAAGATATCTGAAGTGCAGCCCTTACTTTCCTCTTTTCCTTTCTTCTCTTATCATTTAGCATTAAAATAATCAGCTAATGATTCATGACCTAAATTTCAAACTAGCTTCTACTCCAGATAAACACAAGGACGTCATTTTGTTATGATCATTTGTTATTGTTCATTGAAAATATTGGCCTTCTGTCGAGCAGACAAAATATATAGTATTTTTCATCATTCAGC